>PVJI01003947.1:0-115637 GCA_004026765.1 Micronycteris hirsuta
AAAAACTCCGAAGGCCCCCACCTCCCATAGACCTGGCACACACAGGGTAGTGTGGCATATTGCAGATACCCTCTACAGTCTGCTTCCTGTCTACATTTCTGGGCCCGATCCCTGCCTCACACATGTTGTTGTCAAGCAATGTCATAACTCACAATGTTTTTTCAGGCTTTCGGGTCTTCGCCCATCTTCTTCCTTTTGCTCCCAGCATTCTTCTGATGGTCATCCACATTTTCTAATTGTTTATCTGACTACCCCAAACCAAAGTCACCTTGGCTGAGAAACAGTCCCTGACCTCTTTCCCTAGGCAGGATCAACACTTTTCTCATCTATATTCTCATTGAATATTTTATAAATCCAATCATGGTACTTTTCACATTGCATTTGGTTAATTGTGTTTCATCTCCAACTTTAGCCTGTGAGCTTTTCTATCATCAGTGCATAGCAGGACATGGCATATAAGGAGAGCTTAATAGATAGCTGTTGAATGAATAAGTTTATGAACTAGTAAATCATCTGATTTTTATTGCTATCATTTCTTACTTTCTTGTGTTTTCTCCAAACTGTTAGTGATACAATTAAATTTTTTTTCATTCTTCATTCAACAAATGGTTACCTGTCACCAGCCGTGCATCAGGCACTTTCCTAGGAATCACAGGCTATACAATACTGAACAGGACAGAATCAGTTATTGCTTTCATGGAGCTTATAATCTAGAGATGATAAGCAGTTCTTTCAAAAACATGTTTCAAATAAATGGTTGGTAAGAAGTAGTTTCAGTCAGAGTGTTTCCCTCTTGGCTTTCTTTCTTTACTCTTTGTCCTAGATCTGCTAAGCTGAATGTCGTTATTTGCCGCATTTTATGCTCTTAACCATTATTGCGCCCTATCTAGCATGAAAAATAGAAAGGCTCGCATGCTGAGACTTCCCATCTCAAAGAGCAATTAAAATATTTTAGGTAGATTCTGTCAGTCAAGTTATAGAGTATTTCATTAAATGCTCTATTTTATCTTCATTTTAAGTAACAAAATGTCAAATATTTGATGTTAATTGATATTACCAATAGAAAGATCAAAAAAACCTTTCATTTGATGCTAAGTAGTTATTTTGATGTTGACCTTTTTTCTTATTGACTTGACTCATTCTGGGGGGTGAGGGCAGGGAGGGTGTGGGATATCTGCACTCTATAGTAATTTCATCATGTAGAACAGCTGAGATAAAATCTTAATATTATTTCAAATACATGATAGTTTTCTATATGATATTATAATTTTCTTTGTTCAGTTTACTACATGTATCTATATCTCTGGAAATGACATATTCCATGGAGGTAAGGACTATAGATTCATACAAACAAAATTTTTCTAAAAAAATTTCCTCAATTTAAAATTTAAAGCTCCTAAATTTTATACTGTGATTTAAACAATTTCTATACTAAATAATTCTTACAGCATTTTATTAGAATTGACCCATAAACAAAGCCTGGGAAGTTGCTATTTGGGCTATGTGACCTACACACTGTCTAAACTAAAGTTCTCATTATGTAATACAAGTTGTGCTTAAGATTTGACACACTACTTAAGAAAACTATTGAGAACTTTAAAAGATGTGTTTAGTGAAAGTCAGCATACAGTAATTAGAAGAACACAAGGGTCATCTCTGAACAGGTTGCGGAGAAAGTAGTTAGCCCTAGCGTTTGTAACTGGTTTGTGCCCATTAAAACACTAAAGTGCTGTTTATGAGAGAAATAGAAACCAAATCATAATGTCTGATCTGATTTCTATTAAACAATGGGTGTTAGAGGAAGGAAGCACTTCCAGAAGGAATGAGTAAGGTGTCTCTAAAATGCACACAAATATCACCTTTCTTTAGAGTTTATACTAATCACCTTAGGTAAGTTAACATTTGGACAACACATTTCCCAACAACGACCCTACCAAGAGGGGCGAGGAGCGGGACCCAGTTATATTTCACAGCACAGGAGATGGGCCCAGAGCAGCAGCTCGAGCACGGGGAATGCGTTTCTGTGTGCAGATGTTCAAGATAATGAGATCAGAATGCAAGAAGAATACAGCTTATTGCGAAGCACGGTGCAGTTCACCCTCAGCTGCAAGACAGCTGCACAGCCTCACTTGGCCATGAGTACACAGCACCAAAGTGCACACGCAGGCCTGGGAGACTGACTGGCCTGCATTGTTTAGAACCTGCACAGAAGATAATAGATTGTGACTTCTGGGATATTTACACTTCACCTTGGACTTTTCTTTAACGTATAAACTTTCCTCAGTTTGAACCTGGTGAGGGATACGAAGAAAGCACAAAACTGCAGTGGGGTATTGCTTGAGAAGACTCATCCTAATTAATGGGGGAAAAAAACACAACTAAGGATCAGCTTTATGGAAGGAAACATGTTTGTGAAAAAGTTTTAAAGCAGGGACATGATACTTCTTTTGGATAAAATTCATTGCCCTTACAAACTTTCCTTCCATCAAACTCTAGCTCTGTTGATGGGATATCAGGACCTGTGTGGTCCATACTTGTGTCCATACACATTCAATTTCCCAGGGTTCTTCAGTTCTAGGATTCTAGAGCATCTCTCCTGATGGCTCTGGCCCACCATCCGAACACCTCTGCTCCTGCCCCAAGGTCACCCTGGGCTCCTCCAGTGCCAGGCAGTCTAGATACCTGTGGTCATGCTGCTCTTTCTGCAGAGGTGCTTTTCTCCTCTTCTCTTTGGATTGTTATCCATCGCTCAGGATAGACCTCAAGACCCTGTGTTTCATGACCATCCCCTAGTCTCTGAATCCTTTGGGCTCATTCTGTTGTATTTTATATTCAGTGGTATGGTCTTTGACATTCTTCTTAGATTATATGAGTTCCTGGAGAGTCTAAAATATAAGTTATGCATATTTTATCCCTCACAGCTTCTAACCAATAATTAATAACAATAATAAAAACAAAAACAACATTTAAACAGCACTCTATAATGCATAACACTCACACATACCCATTCTTTATTTGGGCCACACAGCAATCTTGTAAGGGCAATAAAACCAATAGTGATTTCTCTGATCTGTAGAAGAACTTGAGGTTCAGAAAGATTAAGCAATTTATCTTAAGTCACACAGCCAGGAACTAGAAGTTTAGAAACTTGAATTCAAGTCCTTTGACTCCTACACCTTAACACAAAGATAATAAGCTCTAAGTAACTACTTACATTTACCGGGTGCAAGCTGGTAAGTGAGTTCATGGAGAAGTGCCTTGGGATCTGCAGCTGCCCAAAACCTGTAAGTGAACTTGACTTTGAATCAGTCAAAAGGGGTATTTTCAGTTTCATTTTGCTTGGGGTTTGTGTAAGCTCTGATTAAATGCAACCAATCTCTGTTCTTTCCTATTCATCTTGTCAATCCCTTCCTCCCTGAGAGGAACACTTGAATCTCATCAAAGTAAATGGCAGGGGTTTTACTTAACACATATGGCAACCCAAACAGAGAGGGCAGGAGAGATCCAGGAGCAAATGCAGAGAAGCCTCCAACAAAGAGGACAGTCTAGTTGTAAGCGTAGGACTAGAGGAAAAATTGTCAGCAGCCCTGGCAACATCAACTGAGAAGACACTTTGAAGGAGCTAAGCGGTGGTCTCTCGGTGCCAGGTAGCAGAATGACAGGGATGCAGAACTCAGAAAAAGCATGCACAGTGTTCTTCCCTGGAGCAGGCAGGCGAGGCCCTTCCCTCTGTGTGCCCTTCTGTATGGAGTCTGTACAGCTAGAGCGCCCTATGAGGGCACTCTCCTGTGGAACATGCTTTAATCCCCTTTTATTGGAAACTGCTCTCAGGCAAAAATAAGAACACATCTTCTTTTGATGTTGAACATCTGACTTCTCCAGGATGTAAGGTCTAAGTTAGGACATTATGTCTTTTATTTGCCAATATGAGTTCCTATAGGGCTAAGACTATGTCGGTGAAGACACAGTTAATGAAAAATTCTCTGCTAACAGTTAGTAAAAGGAAAAATGAGAATATTTGCCTTATAGCTCCCTTGTCTTAGGCTTAAATCTTATTTAGATACCACTTGAAAAATGTGGAAGTCCCAGGTACAAAGTTCCCAGGAATGTTTGGCCTCATCCTGATATCATCAATGTATTCTTCCTTTTTGTGTGTGCCTATCCTTTGTACAGTTCTGCATACTCTATGATAAAGCAGGGGACCCCAGGCCAACCCAGCCAAGGGTTCAGAGTGGGTCACATGAGGAATGGCAGTCTTGCCTCTCACCTGTTCCTGCAGAACCACCAGCATCCACAAAGTTCTGTTCAGTGATTTCCCGGGGCTCTCAGCTCTGATCATGAGTAATCATGATCAATATCACTAGGCATCTGCTGGGTACTGTTGCCTCTTCAGGACCTCATTTCACTGTAATTTGGTATCCCTGGTAAGGTCTCCCACTTGCAAATGACTATTTCTTCCAGGCTTAGCCATTCATGCAAATGTTGGGTGCCATGGTCCAAGTCGCTGCCAGACCTCTCTGCTGCGTGGCTGAGGCTCCACAGCCCTGGCAATCTGCCCCATGGCTGCAGCACAAAGTAGGCAGGTCTCCGTGCCCTCCTGCGTTAGACCCTGACAGCAGCGCTTCAAAGCAATGCTTCTTTGTGCCTGCTGCTTTATGGTGGTTTTATTGAAAACAGTTATTTCATTATTACTTTGTAGCCCCCAGGGGACTAGACTGGGAACAAAAGCCAGTGACAAGCACCATGTGCTCTCTCCCTCGCCTCTCCTTCCCCCAGCCCGTGAGGTGTTGTCGTGAGGCCCGCCATGCCTGCATCATTCTCTCTAACACAAGTTCCAAACTTACTTGAGGATATGTTAAGGATCACTTTCTTTGGGTAATTTATTTGTTTCACAAACTTTATAAACTTGGTAGCTTAAAACAATGCAAGTGGAATGCCTTACAGTTCCAGAGTCAGAGTCTGAGATCGGTCTCCTGGGTGCAAATCAAGGCGTTGCAGGATTGTGTTCTCCTGCGCACTCTGCGGGAAAGCTGATGTTCTTCTCTTCTCCCTCCTCTCCAGCCCGCTCTCACACCTTGGCTCGCGGCTCTCGTCCATCTTCAAAGTCAGCAGCAGTTTGTCAAGTCTCTCATGATGCCCTCTCTTCAGTGCTTTCCCTTCTACTTCCCTTTTCCACTTGCAAGGACTCATGTGATTACATTGGGCCACCTGGATAATCCAAGATAACCGCTCCATCCCAAGGTCAGCTGATCCTTAGTGCCATCTGCTACATTAATTTCTCCTTAACATATAATGTAACCTATTCACAGGTTCCAGGACATGTTGCATTATTCTACTTACCACAGGTACTTTTTTGAAAACATAACTCAGTAATAGCTGCTCATGTGATATGCATGTATAATGGGTAGGACGGGCCAGAGGGGTGAACATAGGTCACTGTGATTTGGGGTTTCTC
This sequence comes from Micronycteris hirsuta, assembly GCA_004026765.1. Lineage (NCBI taxonomy): Eukaryota > Metazoa > Chordata > Mammalia > Chiroptera > Phyllostomidae > Micronycteris > Micronycteris hirsuta. The sequence goes on from PVJI01003947.1 coordinate 5,456, forward strand.
AGTAGATCTGCCGTTATCTTTGGAGAGTATATCAGCCACAGTTTAGCTACTATAACTACGGTGGCCACTTTTTGTCCTGCAAAGGCTCTCTGCTGCCACACACATGGCCTGCTCTTTCCTGCGTGGAATCTTCCATCCCACAAGCCCTCTGATTCCATAATCCAGTCAGCTGCTCTAGAAGCTATTCTGACTTTGGCAACCTTTTTGCAACACTTCAAGACTCAAACTGATACTCTCATCCACATACTAGATACCAATAGGTAGACCACAGGGCTGCTTTATGTCTAAACAATGTCTCTCTTGCTGACCAGTGTATTCTGGGAATAATTATTGTGACCTGGAAATATCACATTAGTTAAATCAGTTGGTCCTTACCTTCACCCAGGACGGCCCTTTCTCACAAAGTAGGCATGGGGACTTCCATAGCCTGTCTGTCTTTTGAGTTAAAGACCAACAGATGTCAGGCTACCTATCCTGACCTCAGTAACTCTCACCTCAACACAAGAGAACTCGATAGCATAAGAGAACCAAGACGGTGCTTATGGAAACCATGACAGGGAGATGGAGTCAGAGCCACAGAGAATTTGTGAAATTTCCCCCGCAACTACCACCATTAGAGATTTGTAGGCAGGTTGTCGGTTTATCTCAGCAACAAAGACCATTTTTTTAAAATTGATTTAAGAGAGAAAGAGAGAGGGAGGAAGGCAGGAAGGAGGAAAGGAGAAAGAGAGAAAGAGAGACATCGGTTTGTTATTCCATGTGTGTATGCATTCATTGGATGCTTGTTGTATGGGCTGAAGAGGGACCAAACCTTCAACTTCTGTGTGCAGGGACAGCACTCTAACCAACCAAGCTATCTTGCCAGGGCTTGAACAAAGACCATTTCTGAATCAGTGATACTTTATAAGACATTTGTGGTTCCTACGTGTACAAGCTGTTTACCCTTTTACCTACAGAAATACACTTTCTGATTTGGTTGATGAGGTGGTACCAAGTGGCTTTCCCTTGCACCTTCCCTGAGGTCTTTCTTTTGTTTCATTTCATCGGATTTGATGTGCACACACGCACACTCCACCAATACCAGGACTAGTTCTCAGTAGCATATGTTAAAAACAAACCAAGTTTAAGCCAAACAAACATCAGCAAGTTTCCCCTGATTCAGAGATAAGCAGCTCATTTTCTCTGAAAGCACATAATATTCAGAGTAAGTGTCTCTTGAGAATACCAGAAATCTTGCAAAAATTCCCATCTTGGCATAATTTTGATCTAATTTATACAGAAAATATGATAACTTTAACTTAATTTAAGATAGAAATGTAACCCATTTACAATATCTGTACATCCTAGGTAAATAATAAGTTGTCATTCTCATGTGGTGCAAATGTACCTCCCAAGCTTGAATTTTGAGAATTCCTCATTTTGCAAATCCCTCGAGAGAGAGACTCTCAAGAAATAGCGAGAGGCAGCAAGTGGTCCCTGCACCCCACAGCTAATTTGAGCATCAGTGACACCCTAAGCAGCATCCTGCTGCCACCTGTAATGAAGAACATGCTTATTTCTAATTTGTTGCATTTCCACCCTTCCTGATTATACAAGATGGGTTCATTCATTATTAATCTGGTTTGTCAGACAGCACGGCCCTCCAAGTGTCAGGCTTCCTTGTTTCCAGGCAGTGCGTTTGTGTAGGAGCAATGAAATTTCAGAATGCACAGATCAGCAAGCTCTCGTCTGCACCTGATTAAAGTTAGATAGACCAACTTAACGGCCTTAAAATAGTTCTACATGAAGCAGCAGGACACCTTGCTATATTTGTCATTATGATTGGAAAGGAAATGGACTAAAAAATCGTTACTTTTCTTCCAAACTGCACTTGACTTGAAAGAGAGGGAGAGAAAGAAAATGATCCTTCTTTGTCTACACCAAATAGCCTAGAAATTAAAATAGCAAAGGAGACATAACTCCAAGTGTACTGTAAAGACAGTCAATATTTTAGCACACAGCCACACACATGCATGCACTCATGAATATACACACGCACACAATGATCCTTGCTTTGTAGAATTTAAAGGTGTTGGACTTGCCACATGAAGACTCAGATTGATACAATCCCCTTGGGAAAGAGCTTAAACAAGTGATCCATTCATGGGTCATGGGACTGGGCTCCAGCACCCAGCTGAGAGAAGCAAAAGGTAGTGCATGATGGGAAACAGATACAATGTGTGCATTTCAAAACAGTAATTATTAGGTAAAAGACTGAAAAATAGATTCTAGCTGATTTCCAAGTCATCTGAATGAGCAATAGAATTATTTTTTCTTTTGTTAGGAACTAGCTTTAAAGGAAGTGGGCAAATAAAAGGACTGGATGATAAAAGCTTGAACTCAGTACAATGAACACCTTTCCATCAATGCTTGTCGAGAGTTCCTTGATAAAGGTGTATCTTGAAATTTTGCTGTTGGTGCCCATCAGGTTCTTGGTGGATGGAGGTGCCCAAATACATAGCAGCAAAACCATTCACAATTATGACTTTTGAACTGGCACTACCCTGGATAGTATTTGGGAAAAAGGATAAAAGAATGGTGTGAGGGCAGTGAAGGATTATTTGTATGAAGTTACCAGTCGGAAAAGTTAAGTGGACACTAGGCAGAGTCTAAAGCTGGCACAGGGACAAAGAGGGCAGAGTGCAACTATTGGGGACATGCAGGAAGTTCCATTTGCTTAAAGAGTGTAATTGATAAATCCTTGGCACAGGTTGCCCAAAATTTCACCCTCCAAATTTAAAGGAAACAACAAAGGTAATTTCTACTCTACACCAGTGGTTCTCAACAGATGGGGTGATTTTGTCTCCGAGGGGACATTTTGCAATATCTGAAGACACTTTGGTGATCACAACTGGGACAAAGAGCCTTGCTGTGAGCGGAGAAAGAGAAAGGAATTGTAAAGAGCTAGCCAGTCTTTGCTACAACCTCACTGACTGTCAGTTTTCACATCTATACAATGGATGCCATTAAAGTTACCTGATTTCATTATTATAAATATTAAATGAAATACTGTATGTAAAGTACTTATCATGGTGCCTGACACATAGTAATGCCTTAACAAATGATCACTAGCATTCTTGTGTTAATCTTAGTGATGGAGTTCCATTATCAAGCCAAAAGAAAATGACTTGGGAATTGGGGAGGTATTTAAAAATGAATTTTTGACAAACCCCAAGGAAAAGATGCTAGTGAAAAATTAAGTGAAGAGGGATGTGCAGACTCAACATGGAAGCTCCTGACTAAAACTTATTTAGTAGAATGTACAGAGAATGTAAAAGAACATATTACAAAAGAATTTTTTTAAAGAATATAAAACAGAACAATCTTGATTACTAAAGCCTAGAGTAAGACTGTCTAATAGAAATAATGTGAATCTTACTTGCAATTATAGAGTTAGTATTAACCACATGAAAAAGTTAAAATATAGGAAATTTAACTGTACTAACATTTTATTTAACAGAACATATCAAAAATATTATTTCAACATGTAAGCAATATACGAAATTATTAAGCAGATAGTTTGCATTCTTTTCTTCATTAAGTCCTCAAAACTGAGGGTGTACTTCAGACTTACAGCACATCGCAGTTTGGACTGGCCATGTTTCAAGCACTTGATACCCACATGGGGCTGGTGGCTACCATATTAGAGAGCAAATATACAGAGGAGGGTTGCAGTAGTTCCAGGAATGACAAGAGGAAGTCTTTAGAGCCGTGTCCAGGGCAAGGAAGGTAAGAAGGAATATACAAACCTGCTAATATGGGAAGATGATTTAATGTTAGTACTCCTCAACTATTTTTTAACTACCATCCCTTCCTTCATGAAACTTATTGCCCAGTAGGTATGGTTAGACTTTGCCTCTGTATAAGGCGTTTAAGGGCCAAAGTATGTGATAAAATACAGGAGGTTATTTTGACTGCTAATAATGAATTAAAATATCTGTTGCTGGGCTAAGTATGTTTAGGTAACTGAGAGACTCTTGAGTAAGTTGGAAGAATTGTAAGTGGCAAGAGGAGTGTGGAGAAACCAATATTAGGAATAAACAAATATGCCTTTCAAAAGGAGAAGGATTTGTGAGCTCTTGTGCAAACTTGATCTATCCCTTTGTGAAAGACAACCTCTGGGTCCTTTAGATTCAGAGGTTGAATCACATGAATGTATAGACCTTTATGAATCTGTAAGATTATCCAGAGTTGGCATCTGAGTATTGAGAAAGGAAAAAGATAATCAGTAAGGTCCGTCAATAGTTTATGAAAAACAAACACCACCAGCCTAACCTCATTTTCTTTTGCAAGAGGGTGTCTAGGCTTGAATTGTCTGGGTAATGTTGGGGCCATTGCACATCTGAAGTTCAGCAAAAGGTTTGGAGCTCATATTTCATGAGCACCTACTATTCATTTAACATCAATTCAACAGACACTGATTGAGCATCTACTATGTTTTAGATGCTGAGGGGGCAGCAGTAGATAAGCTTTTTCTTAAGAAAGTAATTATACAAACTTGATTACAGAACAATGTAGAAAGTATAAGGGAAGTAGAGTTGAGGGGTCATTTAACTCAGTAAGGAGACATTACAGGAAGTTTTCTCTAGGAAATGGCGATTCTGTATGGACACCGGAAAGTGTTAGAAAAGACTGGAGAGTGAGATGAGGAAGAATATTTCAGGAAAAAGAAATGGTAGGTGTGAAGGCTCAAAAGTTAGAACAGATCTAACATGGAGAAGAGCAGTGCTTCTCAAGCCTTAATGTGCATGCAGATCTCATGGAGAATCTTATCTTGTTCAAATACAGACTCTGATTCTTAAAGTGGGGTCTAGGATTATAGGTGGGATCTGAGATTCTGCATTTCCGACAAGCTCACGGGTAAAGTCGATGCCTGGCCTGTGTTCCTCACTTTGAGTAGCCCCAGTGTAAAGTACACAAAGAGAAAAGCGCGAGAGAGTGCTAAAAAGGTGGGCATAGGGTGTACTATGAAGGACTTCTTCGATCATATTGAGGGCTTTGAACTAATATTTCAAGGGCATTCACTAGGGACAAGACATGATTTATTTGTGCATTTGAAAAAAGCACTCTGGCAGCATTGAGAATGAGTTGAATTAAGCAATCTAGAAGTTCAGTTGAGAGTTGAGAGGACCTTGCATAAACCACAAGAGATAAGATGGGAGTTTGGACCATGAAGGTGATATTCGTGGAGATGAGAAAAAAGGAATAGATTCACAGGGGAATTTCGGAGGCCATATTAAGTAGACTTGATAATGAGGAACTTAGTATGGGGGCTGAAGAAAAATAAGGGGTCGGGAATGAGACCCTAAGAACTAGAGACTCAGCTTGGACAACAAGAAGGAGGTTAACTTAATGAATGGAGAAAACAAGAGAATGAAAAGGTTTGAGGGGACTATGGTTAGTATACTTTTAGACATATTGAAATGGAAGTGTAACAGAACAACTATGTAGTGATGTCCAGTAGGCAGATGGATGTACAGACCTGGCACTCAGAAGGGTATGAGTTAAAAATATCAACTTAGGAATCATTAGCATAAAATGAGTACTGAAAATCTTGAGAGAGAGTGAGATTTCCCAGAGTAAGAGAGGATCTGGAAGCCGTCCTCAAATTCTTGAGGAGCTGTCATGTGTTTGAGAGTTATTTTGTGTGTTTCCAGATGAAAGAATCTGGATTAATAAGAGGATATTACGAGGAGGTAGACTCTGCTTCTCTATAGGGGAAGAATTTTCTTATGGTATTAGCTGAGTCATAATGCCATGGATTACCTTATAAGGTAGTATTTTTTTAAATGGAGGTATTCAAATATGATAAAAATCCACTTCTAAGGAATGTTGGAAAGAACTTTCACATGTCCGGTAAGGGGTCAGACTAGTGGCCCCTAAGCAGTGATTCCAAAATGACATGACAAGAATAAGGGGGTGGAGAGGAACCGGAAAGAGATTTTTGAAAAAAAAATTTATTGTTGTTCAATTATAGTTATCTCCATTTTCCCCCATTGCTCTCCCCTGCCCTACCCTCCCCTACCTCCCACATTCAATCATACCCCACCCCGTTGTCTTTGTCTGTGTGTCCTTTATACATGTTCCTTGACTTGACCCTTCCCCTTCTTTCTCCCAATATCCCCCTCCCCTCTCCCCTCTGGTCATTGTCAGTTTATTCTTTATTTCCATGTTATAGAAAGAGATTTTTAAAATAGATTCTACCCCAAGCAATTGATTCCATAGATCTGAGCACAGCCCTGGAATTCCTTAATTTTATTAAGCTCTCCTAAGAAAATAACCTGTTATGTACAATGGAACCCCCATTAGATTGTAAGCAGGCTTTTCAGGAGAAACTTTGTAGGACAGAATGAAGTAGCCTGATATATTCAAAGTGCTGAATGAAAAAATTTCAATCAAGAATACTCTATCCAGCAAAGTTATCATTCAGAACCGAAAGAGTTTATTCCAAACAAGAAAAAGCTAAGGAGATTATTACCACTAAACTGGCCTTACAAGAACTATTAAAGGAACTTATTAAAGCTAATAAGAAAAGGCACTAATTAGTAATAAGAAAAACACATGAAAGAATAAATTTCACTGGAAAGGTAAATATATAATAAAGTTAGTAGATTACTCACTTATAAAGCTAGTGTGAATGTTGCAAGACAAAAGTAGTAAAATAATTAGAATAAGGATGTGCAAGATAAAAAGATGTAAAATGTGACATCAAAAACATAAAACATGGGGGGAGAACGAAAATATTAAACTTTGGAATGAGATAAAACCTAAGTTGTTACAAACTTAAAATAGACGGTTATAAATGTAAGTTATTATATGTAAACCTTATGGTACCACAAAGCCATTTATCCCCTCTTTATCCTCTTCTATCTCCCCCTGCCCTCTTTCCCTCTGGTAATCACCATGCTGTTGACTGTGTTTATGGGTTTTGGTGGGTTTTTTTGGCCTAACTCCTTCATCTATTTCACATAGCTCCCACGCCCCTCAAGCCCTGACAGCTGTCAGTGTGTTCTCTGTATCTATTTCTATTTTGTTTGTTAGTTTATTTTGTTCCTTAGACTCCACATATGAGTGAAATCATATAGTACTTGTCTTTCTCTGATGGCCTTACTTCACTTAGCATAATATTCTCTAGGTCCACCCATGCTATTGCAAAGGGCAAGAGTTCCTTCTTTTTTACAGGCAAGTAGAATTCCATTGTATAAATGTACCACAGCTTTTTTAAGTGCTCATCTACTGATGGGCAGTTGGGCTGCTTCCAAATCCTAGCTGCTATAAATAACACCGCAATGAACACATGCGTGCATATGTTCTTTTGAATTAGCGTTTCATATTTCTTTAGATATATTCCCAGACATGGAATTGCTGGGTAATAAGGCAGTTTCATTTTTTAATTTTGAGAAAATTCCACACTATTTTCCACAGTGGCTGCACCAGTCTGCATTCCTACTGACAATGCACAAGGGTTTCCTTTTTGTCTACATCCTCACCAACACTTGTTTATTAATTTATTGATGATAGCCATTCTGACAGGTGTGAGGTAATACTTCATTGTGGTTTTATTTTATTTAATTTTTTGTACACAGCAGTTTTATTCAAAATGGACCCAAACCGGAAGCACCCCAAACATCTTCAGTAGGTAAATGCATAAACAAACTGTACCATTGTTCCATAATGAAATACTATACAGTGATGAAAAATATGCAACTACTGATACGCACACAAAAACAAGGATGAATCTCAAAAACAGAATACTGAGCACAAGAAGACAGACATCTAAATGTACATATGAGGTTCTAGAGCAGGCAAACTAATTTATAATGGTAGAAAAAAGGTCAGTTACATGGGTGTACACATTTGTTATCATTGTGGTTTTAATTTGCATTTCTTAGATGTAAGGACACACAGGAACTAAAAGTGGAGAGATAGAAAAAGGTACTGCATGCAAATGGAAACTCAGAGAAAGCTGGAGTAGCTATACTTATATCAGACAAAATTGACTTTGAAAAAAGATTGTACCAAGACAAAGAGGACATTACATAATGATAAAGGGGTCAATCCAACAAGAGGATATAACATCTGTAAATATTTATGTACCCAACATAGGAACACCTAAACATATAAAGCAAATATTAAGACCTAAAGGGAGAAATAGACAGAAATACAATAATATTAGAGAACTTTAATACTCCACTTGCATCAATGAATAGATCACCCTGACAGAAAATCAATGAGGAAATATCAGCCTTAAACAACACTTTAGACCAGATGGACTTGACAGATATATACAGAATATTTCATCCAAAAGCAACAGAATACAATCTTTTCAAGTACATGTGGAACATTTTTCCTGGGCAGATCATATGTTAGACCATAAAGCAGGTCTTAATAAATTTAAGAGGATTGAAATCATATCAGGCATATTTTATGACTTCAATGGTATGAAACTAAAAATGAATTACACATAGAAAACTGGAAATTTTACAAATACATGGAGATTAAACAACATGCTGCTGAATAACCAATGGGTCAAAGAAGAAATCAAAATAGAAATCAAAAAATACCTGGAGACAAATTAAAATTGAAATATAACATACCAAACTTTATGGGATGCAGCAAAAGCAGTTCTAAGAGAGAAGTCCATATTAATAAATGCCTACCTTAAGAAATAAGAAAATTCTCAAACAACATAACTTTACACCTAAAAAAATAAAACAGAAAAAGAAGAACAAATGAAGCCCAGAGTAGTAGAAGGAAGGAGGTAACAAAGATCAGAGCAGAAATAAATGAAAATAGAGACTAACATGACCACAGAAAAGATGAATAGAAGTAAAATCTGGTTCTTTGAAGATATGAACAATATTGACAAACTTCTAGCAAGGTTCACTAAGAAAAAAAGAGAATACTCAGAAATGAAAGATGAGATATTAAAACTGATACCACAGAAATAGAAATGTTTATAAGGGATTACTATGAGCAATTACATGCCAAAATTGGAAAACCTAGAAGAAATGGATAAATTACTCAAAACATACAACTGACGAAGACTGAATCATGAAAAAATAGGAAATCTGAACAGAACAATTACTAGTAAGGAGATTGCATCTATGATAAAAAATCTCCCAACAAAAAGAAGACCAGGACCAGACACTTCACTGGTAAATTCTACCAAACATTAAGGAAGAATTAATACCGATCCTTCTCAAACTCTTCCAAAAAAATAGAAAAGGAGGGAGTTCTTCCAAACTCATTTTGGGAGGCTAACATTACTCTGATACCAGACAAGGATGCCACAAGAAATAAAAATTACAGGCCAATATCCCTGGTGAACACTGATGCAAAAATTCTCAACAAAATATTAGCAAACCAAATTCAACAATACATTAAAAGGATAATACATCATGATCAAGTGTGATTTATTCCAGGGCTGAGAGTCTAGTTCAACATCTGCAAATCAGTCAACGTGATACACTGCATTAAAAAAGTAAAAGATAGAAATCATATAATCATTTCAATAGATGCAAAAAAGCATTTGATAAAATTCAACATCCATTTGTGATAAAAATGCTCAACACAGTAACTATAGAGGGAATGTACCTCAACAATAATAAAGCCCACAGCTATCTTCCTATTCAATGGTGAAGAGTTAAAAGCTTTTCTTCCAAGATCAGGAACAAGACAAGGATCTCCACTCTCACCATTTTATTCAACATAGTATTTTAAGTCCTAGCAGAGCAATTAGGCAAGAAAAGGAAGTAAAAGACGTCCAAATTAAAAGGAAGAAGTAAAACTGTCACTCTTTGCAGATGATGTGATATTATATAGACTCCAATATAGTCTTTATATTGTAAAGACTCCATCCAAAGCACCCTGTTGGAACTAAAGAATTCAGTAATATTGAAGACTATAAAATCAATACTCACAAATATGTTGAGTTTCTACACACTAATAACAAATTATCAGAGAGAAATTAAGAAGACAACCCCATTCATAACTGCATCAAAAAGAATAAAATACCTATAAATAAATTTAACCAAGGAGATGAAAGACCTGTATTCTGAAAACTATAAGACATTAAGTAATGAAATTGAAAAAGACACAAATAAATGCAAAGATATTTCATGCTCATGGGTTGAAAGAATTCATATTGGTAAAATGTCCATACTAGTCAGAGCAGTTTACAGATTCAGTGCAACCCTTATCTAATGGCATTTTTTCACAGAAAAAGAACAGTCCTAAAATTTGTATGAAGTCACAAAAGACCTTGAATAGTTCAAGTAATCTTGAGAAAGGAAAACAAAACTAGAGGCATCACATTCCCTGATTTCAAACTCTTTACAAAGCTATCATAGTTAAAGCATTATGGTATTGGCATAAAAATAAATACATAAACCAATGGAATAGAATAGAAATCCAAGAAATAAACCCATGCCTATGTAGTTAATTAATTAACAACAAAGGAGCCAAGAATATACAATGGGGCAAGGACAGCCTCTTTAATAAATGATGCTGGGAAAACTGGATATCCATAACCAAAAGAATGAAACTGGACCACCGTCTTACACCACACACAAAAATCACCTCAAAAATGGATTAAGGACTTGACTGTAAGACCTGAAATGATAGAATTCCCAGAAGAAAACATAGGCAGGAAACTCGTTGACTTTGGTCTTGGCGATGAGTTTTTTAATTTGACACCCAAAGTGAAATCAATGAAAGCAAAAATAAACAAGTTGGGCTGCACCAAATTGAAAAGCTCTACACAGTGAAGGAAACCATTAACAAAATTAATAAACCATTAACAAAAACCTATGAATGGGAGAACATATTTGCAAATCACATCTGATAAGATGTTAATATACAAATATATAAAGAACTCATATAACTCAATAGCAAAAATATAAATAATCGAATTAAAAATGGGCAAATGATCTGCAGAGACATTTTCTACAAAAAACCTACAGATGGCCAACAGATACATGAGAAGACGCTCAACATGATTCATCATCAGGGAAATGCACATCAAAACCCCAATGAGCTATCACTTCACACTTCTTAGAATGGCTATTATGAAAAAGACAAATAATGAATGTGAAGAAAAGGGGACACTTGTGCACTGTTGGTGGGAATGTAAAACAACGTGGGGTTCCATACAAAATTAAAAATAGAACTACCACGTGATTCAGCAATTTAACTCATATTTATTAAAAAAAGAAAACACTACCTCAAAAAGATATATGCACCCCCATTCAATGCAGCACTATTTACAATAGCCAAGATATGGAAGTAATATAAGTGTCAATCAGTGAATGAATGAATAAAAATATTGTGATATATGTGATTTATATATATGAATATATGTCTATATAATGGAATTGTGATACATATGTAGTAGAATATTAATCAACCATAAAAAACGATATCTTTCCATTTGTGACAACATGGCTGGACCTCCAGGGCATTGTGCTTAGTGAATAAGTCAGGTAGAGAAAGAAAAATACCATGTGATGTCTCTTATATGTGGAATCTAAAAAACAAAGGAAAACAATTCATAGATACAGAGAGCAGATTTGTTGGTGGTTGCCAGAGGCAGGAGGTGGGGGTGGGAGAAATAGATGCAGGGAGTGAAAAGATGAAAAAAAAAAAAAGCCCTCTTATTCTGTATGCAACTGAGTTCTTAAACTTAGACTAAGTTGCCTACCAACTCTGAATTTTTGAAATAATCTTTCATCATCCCCAGGATCCTAATGTATATATTAGTGGAGGTCAAAATCACCGCCAGTGTCATGATAAGACATTTGCTACTTTTCTAGCATGCATGATCTGGGGCACAGGTTCCCTCTGCACATGCCATCTAATGGGTAGCCAACTGTCATTTGCTTTCTCCATGCATGTGGGACAGTGTGCTGGGTCTTACCAGAGGGCTGGTTAATGGGAAAGCCACACCCTTAACAAACACAAGGCTCAGTGGCACCAAGGTCAACCCGCTTTGCCTTAATTGAAGAAAAAGCAAACATGCATGTTCCTTGTATAAACACTGATATTTAACATTTAACTCAACCCTCATGATTCATTAAGAAAAGGAAATTCAATAAAGTTGGGCAGATGTGACTACAAGAAAACCTACCTCCAATGAATCTGGCTGTTTCCAGGACTTTAGGTAAAAGAACTCAATTTTTGAAATAAAATTCTAAATGTAGACAATAACCATCATTATAAGTATTACTATTTTTTTGTTTTTGTCTTTCATATCTTATACGACCTTGTTTTTTCAGTCCCTTGGGCTACTTATTAAAGAATCTCATTGTGTGTGAACTTTAAACTCTTGGGTCAGAAAGTGAATAGTGATGACTAAGATCCTAGCCATTTCTGATTTCCAAAAACAAAAACCGAGTTTTAGGAGACACATTATGTGGGTCAGAATTTGTAGGAAATGAAGTAGGCACAATAAATTGGCAGCAGAGAAGAGGCAGAAAATAATAGAAAACAGACGTAAGAACTGGAAAATCATAGCCGTCTGGGACCATTTAGTGAAGGGGCAGACAGTGCTGTGCACCTCCACAATCCCTGGGGCCTCCCTGGTCAAAGGGCATAATCTATTTTATAAAGCTTTCCATCCCAATAAGTTTTAAAATATGCCACTAAATAGGGCTTGTGCCAAAAGGCATAAAAGGTGGCTCACCGGGAGAAAACAAGGGTGCTCGGGAGGAGAGAGGCATGTTGGGGTCTAAAAACCCAGAGATTTCAGTAGGGACCTTTCCCTATTGTTTTCATTAAACAAGAATTGGTTGACAAGAGCATTTGCATGATCTAATGTTACAAAGCTCTGGGCATATTGTCTTAAACAGTCAGTTGTGGGTAAATTATAAAGAAAATGCAAAGTGCAATCACACACTGAAAAGTGGCGAAAGCTGAAACATAATTATTTCTGCCTGTCTTGGGACTTAAGAAATGAGAGAGTGGCAGGTTTCATACCAGCTTTCCCAAGGCTGCCCCACTACTTCCTCTTGCAGCCAAGCCTTCAACTCACTGAGCCAAATAAATACCTTTGAGGTCTTTTTTCTTTTTCCTCACTCTAATGCAATTAGGGACAAGAGGGTGTGAGCTTGGAAGATCAAGGCTGACAGCTGAAGTCTGAAGGACTCTGTCAAGACAAGGATCGCGATGCCAGCCTACCAAAAAGCAGGTCAGAGACTTAACACAGAAATAGAAGCTCTCCCCAGAACTGATCGCTAGTAAAGTGTCAGTGAATGGAGCCGTGCCAATAGCCCCATCTACAGTGTGACCTCGGGGACCATTGAAAGGATGCCCACTGTTTCCTCCATTATTCGGATGGTTTTGTGCAGGTTGTGTTTTCCTAGCTAACCCTGAAAATGTCCTGAAGAATGGGATTAGGATCATTATAACTCATTGCAGTGAAGTGTTGCGTTGTTTCCACCAGCAGAAGAACATCAGACTTAGAGTTCTTAGTTGTGCCCCCAAAGTACATAATGTACTTTTTGTTTAATCCTGGTTCACACAGTCAGAAACCACAGGGGCAAAATTGGAAGGGATCCTGCCCCCATGAACAGGATGTAAAAAGTGCAGAAGGTATGAGGCTCCCAGTTAAATGGTCAAATACTCAATGTACCAAGTACCCAATGGTCCTGTTTTCTTTCTGTTTAAGTTTCAGAGGCACCTCCATCATAAACCAAAGTGTGCCAGGATACCTTGTGACTCACTGATGCCAGAATTAGGATATTTTAGTGTATTTGTGGATTCATTGCTAGAGCAAAAAATAGTGAACTCTTCTCTTGCTTTCTGTCTTCTCTCCTTTCTTCCTTCCTCCCCTCTTTCCTCTCTTTTCATTTTTTTCCAACTTTTGTTAATCAGTGTGTTCAATCTAGAAACAAAAATCTAGGCCTCTGACTAGGACTCTGCTATACCATGACCAGACTTGCGTTTCACAGGTGGTAGCTGAGCAGAGGATTCAGCTAAAAGCGAATCTGAGCTAAGATGGCCAGACCTTAATGCTATGCCCAGGAGCGTGACTCTCTCAACTAATGTACAAAAGGAAATCATTTCAGATTTTATATACAGTGCAAATAATTCTATTACACTTAGACTTTTGAAACTTATCATACACTTTGTGTTACTTCAATTCATGCTCTGTTACATTTGCTAACAAGAAGTGCTACGTACAATGGAATAAAGTGTTCTTTTTAGCTTCCAGTGTCCTGTGGCATTCCCACATCCCGCATTCTGAAACTCTCCATGGAACTTTTAACTGTGGTAACGCTACAAAAATCTACAGCACTTGAATTTTGTTATCAACAGTTTGCTAAAAAAATGGTTAAAGATTGTTTACAATGTTGAAAAGAATTATTCTCAGGGCATCATTAACGGGTTAGATACAGCCCTTTAGTGACAAAGAAGCAGCAAAGTTGCAGGGGTGTCCAATCTGCAGCCCCACTGGCCACATGTGGCTCAGGTGGCCATGAAGGCAGCCCAACACAAAATCGCAAATTTACTTAAAACATTAAAAGATTTTTTTGTGTGATTATGTGTCCCAATGTATTTAACGTGTGGTCCAAGACAACTCTTCTTCCAGTGTGGCCCAGAGACATCAAAAGTTTGGACACCCCTGAGGGGGGAATGAGAGGGACTTCAGAGAGAGCTGGACCAAATTCTGAATTTTCTATGTGACCCTATGTAAGTTGCTTATTTGATCTCTGATTCATTTTTAAAACTGTAAAGTTAGGAGCACAGGGTCATTTTGAGTATGACATAAAATTATTTACATAAAGTATTAGCACAGTGTTTGGCATGTAGTAACAGTGATGACGATGGTGGTGGTGGTGACAGCGGTGATGACGACGTTGGTGAGGATTACGGTGTACCTCCCGAGGGGCAGTGTGATATCAGGGGTTAAGAAAATAGACTCTGGAGCCGGACTTGTTGGGTCCAACTCCTGGGCTCACCACTCACTGGCTATGTAGTCTTGAGTAAGTGTGTTAGTTATCTTTTGCTTCATAACAAATTACCTTAAAACAAAGTGGCTTAAACAGCATACTATCTCAGGGCTTCTGTGGACCATAAACTGAGGAATGACATAGTTGTATCCTCTACTTCACAGTCTCTCAAAGGACTGTGATCGCATTGTCACAAGGTCTGTGATCTCATCTGAAGCCCAGTTGGGGAAGGATTCACTTCCAACCTCATGTGGGGGCAGGAGACAGACCAGAAATGAGGAAGTCCCGAGACACTGCGGCTATCGTTAGTCTGCATCCTGATTTCCAAGGATCACCCTGTGACACCCGGCAAGGAGCCATACTTGTGCACCGGAGCATCAGTTGACCGCTGTTTCACCTTTGCCTCATTATCCTAAGTTAGCATTGTGGTTTTGTCCCTCATGTGGACAGTGAAGGAGAATTATGGGACCCAATAAAACCTTCCCCCTGTCAGCAGAAGGGGGCCTCTCTCTGGTCAGAAATGGCATGCTCCCATATCTTGGGCTTAATAAATCTTGCTTGCTTCACTTCTTTGCTTCTCTTCGTGTAGTCCGCTCAATTCTTTGTTCACAACCACCAAGACCCTGGACCCCCTCCCTCTACATCCGCAGCGATGTGATTGTTGGCAAGATTTCATTCCTTGAGGATTGTTGCATTCGGAGCCTAAATTTCTTGCTGACTGTTGGCTGGAGACTGTTTGCAGTTCCTTGCCCTAAGCACATTTCCAACATAGTAAAGCCATCAAAACCAGTGGAAATGACGCTGCTAATAAGACAGATGTCACAGGCTTTTGGCACCTAGCCATGTAAGTGACATCCCATCACTTTTTTTTTTTTTTTTTTTTGCTGTATTCTACTTGTTTGAAGAAAATCATTAGGTCTAACCCACAGCCAGAGGAAGGGAATTACACAGATTATGATTATGAGTCAGGGGCCACCTTAGAAATCTGCTCCATAGCAGTTAGTTTACCTCTCTGTACCTCAGTTCTCCCATCTGTTAAATGGAATTAATAACCATGACTACATAGTAGGGCTACTGCAAAGATTAAACAAATTAATATTCATCAAGTATCTGTGCCTGTCACACAGTAAGCACTCAATGACTGTTTGACATTACTTTTTAAAAATATCCATTTACAGCTGTTTTACCTGTTTTCAAAGCATCAGCCTGATCTGCTTAACAGCCCTTGTCACTGTGTCAAAAGTTGTTTGTTGAACTACCAGTGTGTACAGAGGAACAGCAACAGAGTTCAGGGCCAGAGGGCAGTGTGGGAACACCAAAGGAGCACGGTACAACAAGTCTCAAATTCAAGTTCTGTTTTTCTCTTAACAACATGTGCAGGCAGGTCACTTTATCTGTCTGGGTCACTGTGTTTTCATCTGTGAAATGAGTGCGTTAGACCTTATCAGGGTTGATATCCATGATATTTGGCAACTTCTTGGGGGTCAGGCATTGGCCAATCAGGACAGGGGATGCCCTAAGCATGGGGAGGCCATGCTGGTGTGGACTGACTGCGTGACGGCCCCAAGGTGCTGTCCTCAGGGGCCTTCTAGCCCCAGACCCCTATGACCCCATGATCTATTTCCAAATCACTTATAATAATTCTGTGGTTCACATAGCCCTTTAGTTTAGTTTGCCTTATTTTTTACAACTTTTTACCAAAGTGTTTTATCAGCCAGTACACTAAAACTATCTAAAGAAAAGTCCTTTTAATCGGATATCAGCATCCTGTTCTGTGGGTTTAAACAGTGAGAGCACATGTAACTAAATAGAATCATAGTGTTTGGTTTAGGAGCTAATCCTATTAAATGTGTTTTTAAAACTCAACAAATGTTGTTTCAGACTCATTACCAGAATAAAAATTTTAGTCTGTGTTCATTTCTGGCAGACCTTCCAGATCCTCCTCCAGAAGCTCACACGTGCCTTCAAACAGAAATGTCACCCAGCGAGATAGCAATGTCCTTGCGCGGTGCCCGTGGTTTCCCAGCCTCCCGGGGTGACCTGCCTCTTTCCTAATGCTCGCTAAGTACCTGGTACTTTCCTATGCAGGAAGCTTATATGAATTAATTAACATTTAATGAGAGGAAACCAGCTGATTAGAATGCTTTCCGTGGTACTTTAGCTAATAAATGTTGTATATACTTTTGACTGCATCGAGTCAGCATGTGGCTTCCCCCTCTAGTTGCACCCCCCTTTTTTTTTCACAGTTCTGCCATGCTCTAGGCCTACGGCTTTCTGAAGTAACCTGGCTGAACAGTTTGCCTTAGTTAATTTGAAGAAAGTTTTGGACCAAATTATTGAAATAAATATTTTGATTAAATTTTGCTTAGAGCACTATGTCCATGAAGCTTCTGAATCCAAATCAAGACCAAATCATTCCCACCATGCTTGATGGAGAACAGCAAGAGTTTGATGAAAAGAAAGATCTGCCCTGCAGAGGCCCAGGCAGCTGAAAATGATTTCGCCTGTGTTTATGAAGGCAATTAGGGTTGCACCGGCGCAGCTCTGGAGGCTCGAAGGGAGGGGCGGAGGTGCGGCTTCAGAGGCCCAGGCATTTCCCCTGGAATATCTGGATCAAGTCCGTCAATATCCATGAGTGGCTTCTGATTTATGGGACGGGCCCTTGGATGGGACAGAGCTTACTCTGTATCAGTGCTATCCACAGGTTTTGGTCAGGTGTCATTATGAATAAAGATTATTCTGCACCTCCAATTTCTTTATAAATTACCTATATATAGTTCAGTAATTAGTTAATATCTCAAAGAACAACATCCACTTGGGTTGAGGTGTATCACTGATGACAGTGAATAGCTCCACATTTTATAGAGTCCGGATGATTTCTATTATTTTAAGTAAATCCTCGTGGTTTTCTTATAATGTGGCTGGGACAAAAAAAAAAAAAATGTCCCGGCTGGTGTAGCTCAGTGGATTGAGCGCGGGCTGGGAACCAGAGGGTTCCAGTTCAATTCCCAGTCGGGGCACATGCCTGGGTTGCGGGCCAGGTCCCCAATGAGGGCCATGTGAGAGGCAACCATACATTGCTCTTTCTCCTTCCCTTCTCTCTCTGAAAATAAATAAATAAAATCTTTAAAAAAAAAAAATGTAAGAGGTTCCAGTGACACAGGTCAGCTCTGTCATTTTTTTTTTTTAATTTACCTGTGCTTGCCTGATTAATACTATCTTCAGCATTCATATACTTTGGCAGAAATATTTTAAGCCACATGAACTTTTTATTTTTTTGAAGATTGATTTTGTTAAAGATAGGCAACGACTGGTTTTGTTAAAACCAATGTGATGGCCCTGACTGGTGTGGCTCAGTTTGTTGGGCATCATCCTGCAAAGCAAAAGGTCACTGGTTCAGTTCCCGGTCAGGGCACATGCTTGGGTTGTGGGTTCTGCCTCCTGTCAGGGCGCGGATGAGAAGCAAACAAGCAAGCAATCAATGTTTCTCTTTCACATCGATGTTTCTCTCTCTTTCTCCTTCCCTTCTCCCCTCTCTAGAAATAAATAAATGAAACCTTAAAAAAAAACCCAATGTGATAGTTAATTTTGTGTGTCAATTTCACTGAGTTAAGGGATACTCTTAGCTGGTAAAACATTAATTTTGGGAGTGTCCGTGAGTGCTTCCGGAAAAGCTTAGCGTTTGATTTAGTAAACTGAGTAAAGAGATTTACTGTCACCAATGTCGGTGAGTATCACCCAACCCACTGAAGGCCAGAACAGAACAAAAAGGCACAGGAAGAACAAATTCCTTCTCTCTTTCTTCTTGAGCTTGGATGTCCATCTTCTACTGCCCTTGGACACTGCTCCTGGTTCTTGGGCTTTTAGACTCTGGAACTTACACCAATAGCTCCCTGGTTCTCAAGCATTTGATTTCAAACGGAGTTACACCATTTGCTTCCCTGGTTATTGGGCTTTCAGACTTGGACTGAATCACACCACCAGCTTTCCTAGATCATTAACTTGTGGATGGCAGATTGTAGGACTTCTCAACTTCTATAACCCTGTGAACCAATTCCTATAAAAAATCTCATGTATTTCCTCTATATACCCTAGTGGTCCTGTTTATTTGGAAAACCCCGACTAACACAGCCAGATAACAGAATATATAAATCCACTTAAGCAGGGCCGTGTAAACTGGAGCGGGCTGCGAGAGTGAGTGCGGGCTCTGTCGTGATGCTGCTGTGCATGGAGCTCCCGTCCTCCCCGTGGTGCGTCGTGTCCTGTGTGACAGAAGGAAGAAATGAGAGCACTGGTACTGGTCTATTTATGTGATGTTAGAAAAGCTTAATTTCTGTCTTGTTTTAAAATAGAATGACTATGTTAAAAGAAATTCTCATGTCCCCCCCACCCCCATTCCTCAGTAGACTGGTGAACATCTCCCTCAAAGACCATTGGTTTAGATTCATATCCAAAGGTGCAGTCTGGCCAGTTCTGTTTGGAATAAGCCTCTAATGGGCTCACTTATCCTGTCAGTTCCCAGCCCCTTAACCAAGCTTCGGAGAGCTGTGCTGGGCACTCTGCTTAGTTGAAAGTTTGGGATTCCTTCACCACATGCATAGCAAATGGTGACTGCAGCCTCCACTGAGCTGTTTAGTTAAATCCTGATCTCCCTCATTTCCCACAAACCACAGATGAACTAAAAGTTCAGCAAGACTTAGTGCATAGTCGGGGTGGGGTGGTGTCCATAAATAGGTACCGTCTATGATCTGAGGGCTCTCAGGAAATTTCCTCAGTATATAGAAATCTAAACTTTTTGACATTGGACATCTGTCCTTATCACCAGGAAGGAACATGATGCTGTAGAAAGAGTGTGGATTTGATCATCAGAAAAATGTGAGTTTAAGTCCTGGCTTTGACACATCTTAGCTGTGTGACCTGGGGCAAATCCCAACCTCTCTGAGCTTCAGTATTTTCATCTTTTAATGAGTGTAGTACTATCTACTTTACCAGATTGTTGTGAGAATTATGGATAACATATGGCCGATAGTAGACCCTCAGTACATGCTAACTATTATTACTCATTGTTGGTGTTGTTATAACTATTCAAATTATTTTCTTGGAAAGATAATGTTCTCACATACATGTATTAAAATATGTATCAGAAATAAATTTTATTTATTAGATATTACTTATACTCGGAGGCTGAAATATATTACAGATCACATATAGGGACCTATAAGAGATTGGTGGAGAAGGACTAGCTGTCGGATAGGTCCCAGGGGCTCGGTGGGACTAAGTTACTGAAAAGCACTCAGTCAAGGGTCTAAACGTAACTGAGCAGAAAGACAAGGCCCAACTGGGTTAAAAACACACACGTGCAGCTGGACTGTGAGGAGAGCTAAGCCTCATGAATGCCCTGTGGACGTGGAGCTTAGTGCTTGGCGGGGGCTAGATTTTAAAGGCGCTGAAATAAGACCAGAGGTGAGGGGAGCAGAGCACCTCACCTTGGCACTTACCATTTTATCAGCCTTGCGTTAGTCAGGACAGGTGAAACTAAATGTTATAACGAACAAACTCCCAACTCCAGGGGCTTGGTACAAATGGCTTATTTTTTACCCCCTTTACAGTTCAGTGTGGGTGGGTGGGCAAACAGCCTTCCACAAACATGCACATGCAGGGATCCAGACTCCGCTGGTTTCGTGGCTCCACCTTCTTCTGGGACCTCTTGATTCAGTTACAAATGGGGAAAAACCAAGGATCGTGTCTGGAAAGCTTCCATGGGCAAAGTTTGGAAGGCATGTGTGATACTTCTGTTCATATTCCCTTGGCCAAAACTCAGTCACATGGGTGCACCTAACCACAGAAGATGTTTAAATGCTTAAATGATCTCGCTGTGTTACCAGAAAGGAGAAAACTACAAATATTGGTAATACTTGTAATTTGCCATTAGTGGCTTTCAAGCTTTTTGGACTGTAACCAATAGTAAGCAATCACTTTTCTATCAATACCCAACACACATGCATCCTCCTTGTAAAACAATACTTTTTCTATTACATATGATGGCCTTTGATATTTTCTACTCTACTGTACTTTACTTAAAACTATTGGTTGTCCATATCAAATTAATTTCACAATCTGGCGGAGTGAAAAACACTGTTCTGGATTGTAAGCCTGAATATAGTATCTCGCTAATTATTACTGCAGATGGAGAATGAGACTCTGCCTACAATAAGCAGGATCTTGGATGTTTGAAAGCCTTTTCTGGAGAGCCATGTGAGATAAAAACCTGTTTGTTGGCTCCAGAGACAGCAGAATCCTGTGAAACCACCTGTACAGTACAGGGTTCAACCTGGGATGAGACACAGTGTTCAAACATTTCCTTTTCAACACCACAGCTTTGAAATGTAGTTAAAAATAAAGGCAGGACAAAACTAAACTTAGAGCCTTGATGCTCAGTGAAGTCTCCCCTCGTCTCTCCCAACATGTACAAGTTGTGAAACAGAATGCCTTTCTCATTAGCTGCGCTTCGCACCGCGTATCTCCCCACCCCCACCCGCTAAGGAACTGGTGTCTCCTCCTTCAGATGCCACTATTTTCAGAAAGTGACCTTTATGGGCCAGTGAAACAAAAAAAATCGCCCCTTTCAGATGAACCGTGAATATATGCTACTGTTACTCATAGATTTACGTTGCAGGGTAAGCGCGCAGTCCTCCACCGTTCGTTACGCAGAACTTGCTTGGCATTACAGCGGTACTGAGTTTCCCCACAGGAATTACCGTTGAAGCCTTATTAGTAAGGGAAGATCAGATACTGAGAGACTGCAAATATACATTTTTGCTCTATGCAGAGAAATTCCAGGAGGTACTAAGTCTCATTCATACCTCCAAAACATGTAGTGCAGGTAAAATGAGTTGTGCAGCTATTTAATCTGGAAATACCTTTTTAAAAACACTCCCTGCTCTCTCAACTCAATTTAGTATTGAGTTTATTTTTCACATTGCTGCTATAGTTTACTGTTTTGAATAATAAAACCGCCTGGTTTTATATATGGGTTTCTGGTTTTCTAATCTTGAGAAGCCCCATACATAATAACTAATAGGCGAGAGGCAATGCATAGCAAGTCCAAATTATATGTATATTAATGGCAGCAGTGTGTGTAATGAGTTATACGGGTGAATTAGCTTTTCTTTAACAAAAGTTGACTTTCAGGTGTGTGTTTAATGAGTAGGTGACATAACAATAGAAAGAGTAAGAGGTAAAGTTTTCAGCGACGGAGAGGACCAAGCCCGTGACCTGTTGAGCAGAGACCCTGAGAATGGGACACACAGCACTGCAGACTCTGGGGCCCTATAGTGAACCACCAGGAAAACGCTTAAGTTAGATCATTCTGGTCTCTCTTTCATATTAGGTATAATGTCACAGCAAATAGTCACTAAATGCTTCAGCCATGCTAAAATGTCTCTTTGGGGGCTGACTTCACTTGGTTCAGGTTAACCTGAAATTCCTGGGACTTTGCTTTTGTGATGAACAACATTATCTTCAGGGTTAAACTGGCTCAACAGAAGCCATCCCCAGGCCCCTTCCCGACTGACACCACCACGGGCTGCTGCTGTCTGTGTTACTGACAACACGACCGTTGTAACAACGGTGGGGCCTTCCGGGTAAGCTGCGCATCACGTAGACCTCCTTCCCTTGCCTCTTAGAGTCTTCGCAGCAAAATAAAATAACTTGAAGGGGTAGCAGCTGATCATTAAACATTTTGAAGCTTTGGTAGTTAATGGTATTATTTTACCAATTATGAAAAGATATTAACATATGCTCTATCAATGAGCCTTTCAAGTGTCCAATTTAAGAAGTGAAACTTAAGTCTCTTGTTAAAGTTCACTATTATTATTTTATTATGTCCTTGCTCTCAAATATTCATTCATTTGTTCATTTATTCACTTATTCACAAATATTTATAAAGCCTACAACACACTCTGTCGACAGGTTCTGTTGCAAAGATCATATCAGTGAACAAATCAGACAAAAATCCTTGCCCTCCAAGACCTTATACTTTAGGAGGTAAAAAAAAAAAAAAGAAGAAGAAGCAAATAAAATGTGAAATATGTTAGTGCCGAAACCTGAGAAGAATAATAAAAAAGAAAGAGGGAGAGGAAATGGCAGGGTGGAATTGCAATTTTAGATAACATGTCCAGGGAAGGATTTGCTGATAGCATGACATTCCAGTGAAGACCTTAAGGAGGTGAGAGTGAGCCATGTGATACCCCGGGGAGACTGTTCTAGGCAGAAGGAACAGCCAAGGTCGCAGGCTGGGGTGGAAGCATGCCTGGTGCATCTGAGGAACATCAGTGGTGCAAGGTGACTAGAGTGGAATCAGTGAGTGTGGTGGATGAGTGTGATGGTAGAGATCAGATCACTGGGGTTCTGCAGGAAATGGAAGTACCTCGGCTTTCATTCTGAGTGTCACAGGAAGCCAGTGGAGGGTTTTGAGCAGAGAAATGATGGACACATTTAGTTTTTACAGGGTCACTCTGGCCACTTGGTGCGAATAGACTCACCAGGAGCCCAAGGCAACAGTCTAGGAGAGATGATAGTGGCTTGGGTCTGGGTAATAGCACTGTGGATGTGAGGAGTGGAATTTGGAGAGAGTTTGAAGGTAGAGCTGCCCAGATTTGCTGATGGATCCGATTCAGACTGTGACAGAATGAGAGGTATCAAGCATGAAGGGGGTTTCCCAACTGGGGAGGCTGTGAGAGGAGCAGCTGTGGGGGAAGCTGAGTTTGGTGCTGTTAAAATTGAGTGGGGATGTCAAGGAGGTGCTTGGCCATGTGAGTCTTCCATTCAAGGGATGTTATGGTTTATCTCCAGGCTTTTACAATCCTCTCGTGTGTTGGGCAATAGAACAGTGTCCTTAAAAAAAGAGGGTCTAACCCCTGTTGAAAAAGTCAGGTTTCCTGTTCATAAAGAATAATTTTTTGCAAGGTGATTTCTTAGGATTCATCGGCACAGTAGGTCTCCCTTACCCAGTTGCATAATGATAAGGTCTCCTTTTCCTGAGGTCTCTCTCATGATTAGTATGGTTTGCTTCTGACTACAGCCAATGAGTGTCTACTACTTCGGATACAGACATAAAATCTATGACACAAATTAGGCTCAGGGTGTAGTCTCCTTGTCCATGATGTGATAATTATGAGTTAGTTGATAGGACTCCTTATCAGAACTTGTGAAGGGATGTTCTTTGGGTTTCTGCAGGTTTTGGGCCAACTGCTAATTGAAATATAATTAGCACCCACAACTTGTCAGGTGTTTTGTTCTAAACCAAGCCAGCCAGGGCACCAAATGTGGGCATCAGAGGTGGCTGAGAATTCACACTCAGAAACATTAGAGAACCTTGGCTCAGCCCTTGTGATAACACACAGCACCAAGTGGTTGCCTTGCTATCTCGGAGAGTGGATTTTTTTGTGTGTGTGTATGATAGGAGGCTGATGGATTGTGTCTGTTGCAGAGACACAAGGAGAAAAAGGTGACTCAAGTCCCAAAATAGCTCTTGTAAATGCATTAAGAGAAAGCATCTTTGACACAGACAGGAAGAAAGGGAAGAGGGGGCAGGAGTCGGTGACAAAATGTTCATAGTGTGTTGGTCACCAGCATTGATTCATAAGTTATTGTCCTCTGCTTAGAATGACACTGTCCTTTGCTTTTATGTTAAATTATAAAAACGCTCTAAAACTTTACAATTACCTGAAGGATTGAATTGATTGTCCATTATCTGTATTTTAACAATCCTGGTAAGTGTTTCCTATCATTTTTTCATCACTTCACACCCGGTTGGGGCTTGGAGTGGGTCATATGCAGGACTGTTTGATAATGTGGTGGCTACATATCTGGATTCTCTATAAAAGTAAGAACATCATTATAGAAGTGAGAAAGGAAAATTTCATTTAAGTTTACTTTAAATGGAAAAACAATATCAGAAAGAAACTTTAATGGAAGAAATTATGCCAATCACAACAGCAGGAAAACCCATTGCACATCTCAAATTAAACTCAGCAACAACTGTGCAGGAAGCATATAAAGAAATTCTAAAACTAATAAAGGACATGAAAGGAGACAATAAATGGGCAGAAAAACTCAATAATGTAAAGATGAAAGTTATTTCTAAATTAATCTATAAATTTGAAACAATGCCAATAAAAATCCCTCTAGAGTTTACTTTCTTTTCCTTGTGCATTGCTTATTTATTTTGGAACTTGTCAAAAATAGTGAGAAAATGTAGGAAAAGACTATAGAGAGAGACTTGCTCTATCATACATTAAAATGTATTATAAAACTATAATAATGAAAACTGTGCACTATCAGCATGTACTAGAAAGATTAGACCAATGGAGCAGAATTGAGAGTCTAGAAATAGGTCTAACTTTATATGGAAATTTCATATATGACAAATCCATGATTTAAATCAATGGGGGAAATAGATTTTTTTAATAAATGGTTTTAGGAAAACTATCTAAACCTCTGGGAAAAGCATAAAATTGAAATTAATCTTTTTGCTAACAGCAAAATGAATTAAGGATTTAAACATTAGAAATGAAACCATAGGAGTAATAGAAGCAAACACAAGGTTTCATTATAATTTTGAAATGGCGAAAGCCTTTCTAAGAAAGAGAACAAACCAGGAAGCCATAAAGTTAAAAGTTAATAAATTTTACTACCTAAAAATTGAATTTTCTGCACAGCAAAAGTATCATCATCAAAAGACAAATGGCCAACCGGAGAAGCATTTTTTAAAACATATATTACTGACAAATGATGAATTTTCTTAATATAGAAACAGTTCTCTCAACTTGATAAGGAACAGGAAAACAAATCACATTAAAAAGAAGAAAAATTACAAATACATGAAAAGATTCTCAATCTCACTAATAAAAGCATTTCACTTTAACAATCATATAACATTTTCAAAAGGAGAAAGATAAAAAAAATACATGGAGCAAGGATCTAAGCATGTTCATTCAGTGTAGATAGGAATGTAAATTGGTTTGCCCTTGCTATGGTCTGAATGTTTGTGTTCCCCTGAATTCGTATGTAGAAATTGTAATGCTCAAAGTGATGATTTTAGGAGGTGTTGAAGTCATGAGAGTGGAGCTATCATGAATGAGATTAATGCCCTTATAAAACAAGCCCCAGAGAGATGCCCTGCCCCCTTCCACCATGTGAGGACCCAGTGAGAAGTCAGACATTCAGAAGGGGGCTGTCACCTGACCGTGGCGGCACTTGGTCTTAGATTTCCCCGCCTCCAGAACTGTGAGCAATAAAATTCTGTTGTGTATGATCCCCCCAGTCTGAGATATTTTGTTATAGCAGCCTGAATGGACTAAGACAGCCCGCCTTACAGGATAATTTGGTAATATCTACCAAATATAAGAGGCATATACCGTTTTGGCCCAGCAGCTGACACTTTGGGGAATTTGTCCCATATTATATTCACACATACACAAAAACTCTGAGGTTTGATGTACATTATAGCATTTTTTGTTGGTCATAGAAAAAGATTGAGAAAATTGTCAACAAATAGGCTACTTCTTTAAACAAATTATGCTACATACATACAATGGCATACTATGCAGTTATTTTTTTTTAAGCATCTCTGTTGATCTTTTAAAGTTTCAGTATACATTAGTTTCAATGTCAAGCAGTAGATGTAGTAAGTTCTAATTTATGTAAACATAAAATGGAATACATATATATGTATGTATGTATCTATCTCTATATATATTTGTTTGTATATAGTATGCAATGTCACACACACACACACACACACACACACCTCTCATGCTTGTATATGCCTAGAGCACTTCCAGAAAATGGTTCACCCTAGGAGGGAAACTGAGGAAGTGGCAGGGATTGGTGGCGAGAGGGAGATTTACTATTGCATACAATTTTTGATGTCCTTTTTTACTATGTGCATGTGTTACTTTACCAATAAAAGCAAGTTCCTTTAAAAATAAATTCTATAACATATGGAATTTATAATATGTAAATGTAACATTTCATTTTTTTCTTTTTATTGTTGCACAAATACGATTGTCTCCATTTTCCTGCCACCACTTTTCCCCACCCCACCCCTCCATCCTTCCTCCCTTTGGCTTTGTCCACGGGTCCTTTATACATGTCCCTTGACGACCCTTTCCCTTCACTTCAAATTAATGGGGAAAAGGTGAATTATCCAATAAATAATATTGACACAACTGGGTGACCATTTAGAATAAAGTTCGATACAGCAAAATAAATTCTACATGGCTCAGCTTTAAATGCAATAAAAATAAAACCATTAATGTTCTTGAAGAAGATGGTGATAATTTTTTTAAAAGTTGGACAGGGAAAGAACTTTCTGATCATGTAATGAAAATTTTAAAAATCCAGCAATTTGACTACTAAAAAAAAAACTTTGTCTCAGGTAAAAATATAAACACAATTAAAAGACAAGCAAAATGGGAAAATATTTGCAAGACAAATGATTGATCACAAGTCAATATTATTGATTAAATAGTTTTACAAATCAATAAGTTAAAAAAGCATAGCTTGTGAACAAAATATTCATAGAAAATATTCAACATATGAAAAGGCTTCAGCCACACAAAAAATAAAATATAAACAAAAACAAGAAATTTCATTTGTCACACAGAAGGTGGACAAAAATTAAAATTTTAAGCTAATGAAACCCAATGTTATTGAGCATCAGTTCGTTCACACACTATGTGGTGGAGACAAACATTACTAGTTTTCTGAACATCACTTACGAAGTCAAAATGCACGATGTACGTACTATTTATTCCAGCAATCCCTCATCTAGGAATTTACTCTGAAGAAATAGTCATTCAAGTTCAAACTAGTAAAAGAAAAGATTAGTGAGGTTTATCACAATGTTGTTTAGAATCTCAAGGACACACACACGAAGAAATAATTTGTGTTTATTAGTGGAGTATGTGTTAAGTAAATGATGACCCCTACTACAGTGGAATATAATGGTATAGATCTACATGTATTACCTGCAAGTTTCTCATTCACCCAGTGCTAAGTACTTAAAAGTGTACTATAAACACCATGTAGAGCACAGTATATAAGAGAGCCCTCCTGAAGGTTACTCATAAAAACGTTTACACTGGTTTTTATTGAGTGAGAAAAATTTAGATAATTTTTACTTATTCTCTTGTACTTTATAAATAAATCAGAGCATGTGTAATTTTATCCCACCTGCCAATTAAATGAATCCTGGGCAGAAATAAAGGAAAAAAAATAAACAAATGGGACTATATCAAACGAAAATGTTTCTGCATAGCTAAAGACATCATCATCAAATGAAAAGGGAACAAACTGTATGGGAGAACATATTTGCCAATGATACATCAGACAAGAGTTTGATCTCCAAAATATATAAAGAACTCATATGACTCAACACCAGGAAGACAAACAATCCAATTAAAAAAGGAGCAAAGGATCTGAATAGACACTTCAAGGAGGACACACAGATGGCCTATAGACATATGACAAGATGCTCAGCATCACTAGCCATCAGAGATGCAAATTAAAACCACAATGAGACATCACCTCACACCACTGAGAATGGCCATCATAAACAAATCAACAAACAACAAGTGTTGGAGAGGTTGTGGAGAAAAGGGAACCCTAGTGCACTGTTGGTGGGGAATGCAGACTGGTGCAGCCACTGTGGAAACAGTATGGAATTTCCTCAGAAAACTAAAAATGGAACTGCCTTTTGACCCAGCAATTCCACAGCTAGGATTATATCCTAAGAGTCTTGAAACACCAATTCGAAAGAACGTTATGCACCCCTATGTTAATAACAATGCTATTTACAATAGCCAAGTGTTGGAAACAGCCTAAGTGCCCATCAGTAAATGAATGCATAAAAACTATGGTACATTTACATGATGGAATTCTACGCAGCAGAAACAAAGAAGGAGCTCCTACCCTTTGTGTCAGCATGGATGGAACTGGAGAGTATTATGCTAAGCAAAATAAGCCAGTCAGTGAAAGACAAATACCATATGATCTCACCTATAAGATGAATCTAATGAACAAAATAAACTAACAATCAAAATAGAACCGCAGGCCTGGAAACACGGAACAGGCTGAAAGTGACCAGAGGGGAGGAGGGTGAGGGACAGAGGTGGAAGAAAAGGGAGGGACTAGTCAAAGAGCGTGTATGAATGGCCCACAGACAAAGACAGGAGTGCGGGAACTGACTGTGGGAGCAGGAGGTGGGGTGGGCGGAGCCTGAAAGCAATGGGGGAAAAATTAGGACAACTGTAATAGAATAACAATAAAAAAAAGATCTAATAAAAAAATAAAAAATGTAGAAAAAGCTGAATGTCGGGAAAAGGTGCTTAGAATTTATTAAATAGAGAAATATAAATCACAAACTAATATGCACAGCCTTATCTCATTTTTAGAAAAATAACAGAAATATATATCCACACACACATTTGTGACTGGAAGAAATTAGCTCAGATATGTTAAAAGTGGTCATTTCTGTGTGGTGAGATTTTTAGAAGATATCTTTTATCTATTCTTCAATGAAGTTGTATGCCTTTTATTACAAATACCTCTTTAAAAATTATTTATGGGATAAAAATGTCAAAATCTAAGCTTAGGGTAAAAAAAAAGTCATTCTCTCCTCAGTGACTTTTTAACTCAATAATATTTAAAGGCCAGGTTACAAAATGGCAAGGGGTTGGGTTACAGATGGTGAAAACTGTGTAACAGAAAGGCTTCCCACGACTTACAGACCCACTACCCCAGGTTTATAGTCATGATGAAGTTAAACCCTTTCCGCGTTAAGAAAAAGTATGTTACATGGGGGACAGATACAATGACCACTTAGATGAATACGCGCACCAACACCAACAACCACACATGCAGACAAGCCTCCACCTAGAACTGTGAACAATAAGATCCTCAAAAATCCATGGTCACACGAGCCTTTCTCAACTTCCTCAGCCAAGAAGAATAAAGGGTTAAATTGTGCATCAAAACTGCAAAAAGACCTGGAGTTTGTTTTAACACAAGTTCTGAATCTCCCTCTGTTGCATGGTGGCATTTGAAGAGTAGAGGCCCTTTTTATAAAGAGCCGTGGATGTTCAAGTTCTGATTTTATTTCTGATTTGTTTTGCATTATTTCCTGAAGCTATTGATGTTTCAGAGGCAGTGGGGGAAGTGAGAAAGCCCTGAGAGAGTTTCGGGCTTTGAATTTTGGAACTCAGCCATTCAGAAGTTCATACTCATGTTCCCCAAAACAATGTCATGGGGTCACTTTGGCCAACGAAGCGTTTTGTACAAGGGCTGGAGCTTGGGTCCTGTGCGCATCTGCCAAAGCAGCCTTTTACCCTTTCCCCACTTCCCCCTTTCTCTTTCTTTTCCCCTTTGTATCGACATGTTGTAGCCTGTGACACCAGCTAAATTAATCACTCACTGCACTCAGGGAAGTCACCGCAGGATACAGAATAACAAAGACAACACAATTATTGCAAGGCTGGGGAGAAGGGACTGGCTTGTGAATGGAGCCAGCACACCTTCACCAGCTGTGCCCTCTCAGGGACTGCAGCAGGCAGATTAAACTGGGGCTGTTTTTCTTCTATTTATGTGGATTTTAGAATGGCCACAATACAGTGCCAAAGACCCCTGGTGAAGGGAAGTCCCTTCAGAATGCTCAGCTACTGTCAGAACTGAGGCTAACCCAAGCTTCAGGATTTCCCAGGGGAGTCCTCTGGGGGTTCCTCTTGGGCAAGCTCCACTTGTGCAGACCCAGCTGAGTGATTGCTGAGCAGCCAGGATCCAGAACAAACAGGGTCAGAGCCGACAGAGAAAGCAAACCTCCAGCAACCACGAGGATGTGGCCCGAGTCCTAGTGAGCCACGACACAATAGCCCAAGAAAAAGACAGAGAGGAGCAGGGATATCAGCTTCTTTGACCTAAAAGGAAATAACCCCTGATGACAAATGTCAGCTGGATTCAAGGCAGAGTGGTGGGTTCACCAGTATTCCATTAATAAATTAATGGACAGGTGCCAATTTACAGGGGGCTGTCCAGGCGTGACCCAGAGCCCTGCTGGACTTTCCCTGTTAAACATGTCTCCCAACACATAGATAGAGGCAGAGAAGGCATACTCCTGAAGCCAGCAGTGGACATACAAGGGAGAGGACCAGCACGGATACAGGACGGCAGCATTAAGATGCAAAAGTTCATTAAAGCCACAAACAAGAAGTCAAAAATAACAAGAAAAAATGTAACAAGTTAATAATAAATATATATCTTGCAATCATACACAAATAATATAAATATAAGCTACTGCATATGGGTTCAGAGAATCAATTGAATGTAGAGTGAGGAAGATTTGACATACCAACAAAGTCGCTCCAAAGAAGTTCTAGAGTCCAAAAGAGCCTGCTGAGTGGCATAGGTACTGAGCTACTTCCCACGGAAGAGTAGAGTTCGAGACACAGAAAGCAGGAGCTGCATGGCCCTCAGCAGGGGTGAGACCCCGTAGAGAGAAGGCCCTGCATTTGGCTTACTGGCACGAGCAGGAAAGCACGCAAAACGTTCTGGGGGCTAGAGGGAAGGGAACTTGGGCCAGGGTGGAAACTGAAGAGAGCAAAATTGGGGGCTACCGTGGGCTGAAGAGGGTCCTCCCTGACGCAATTCTTATATTGAAGCTCAAACCCCAGTACCTTGGCATGTGACTATATGAAGAGATAGGGCTTGTAAAGGGATGATTACATTTAAATAAGGCCAGGAGGGTGGGTCCTAATCCAGTCTGACTGGTGTCCTTCTAAGAAGAGGAAATTTGGGCACAGAGACACCAGGGGTGCATGTGCACAGAGGAAAGGCCACGTGAGGACCCAGAAAGAAGGCAGCCATCTGCAAACCAGGCAGAGAGCTCCCAGCAGAACCCAAACCTCCTGACACCCTGATGTTGGGCTTTTCTAGCTTTCAGAACTGTGAGGAAACAAATCTCTGTTGTTTGAGTTACCCAGTCCGTGGTATTTCGTAATAGCAGTTCTTGCAACTAATACAGGCTTTAAAAGAAAAGAAAAATGTTTTCTAACAAAATGGCAAAGATAGTCTAGGCTATGGTAACAAATGATGAAGGATTTCTTCCTTGACCAAACTGTCATCAGGTTCCTCTGAGCCCTCTTCTCAACTAGACCTCAGCCTTGGCCTGCTGAGCCCAGTTTTCGGAAAGAATCCTATGAAGCCCGTTTATTAAGAACTCCCCCATCCGTGGTATCTAATGCAGTCCCTCTCAGTCATGTTCCATCCACTGACCCCTTCACTCTGCCCACTGGCTATAAATCCCCAGGTATCTTTGCTGCAGGTGGAGCTGAGCTCAGTTTTGTTCTGAGGTCTTTCTCTCCCTTACTGCAGTAGCTTGGATAGAATCTGTCTTGCCCTTTGTAGTGGTGTCTGGCGCAAAATCTCTCTTTAACACAAGCAATCTCCAAATCCCAGTGTCTTCACAGTCAATGTTCAATCCACCTTCATGCTACTTGTGCTGTGTGGGTCAGCGGAGGACTCGCTCACTGTCCTCATTCGGGGACCCAGGCTGACGCCGTGCCCCTTGAGGCGTGCTTCCACCGTCCTCACGTCAGGAGGCAGGGCTGCGCTGAACACACTGGCTCTGAAAGGCTTCTGCCCAGATGCGACCTTTGCTGCTGCTCCCACTCCATTGGCCCAAAAGTCACAAGGCCACACTGACTTCCTCAGGGCAGGAAGGCGAAGTTCCGCCAGGGGCCTAAAAGGAGGAAATTTGAAATGTTTGTTTTTAGCCCTAAAGTCTATGGCTAATTTTTTTTGGGGGGGGGCGATAAATTGATTCATGTTTAACAGGTTGAGATTCCTCTGGGGGGAGAAAAGGTTTTATTAAGGGGAATAAGATGTTGGGATGATGATGATGATCTCATGGAGGAGACAGGAATGTCTGCCACTGACTTTAAGTCACTGTGGTATCTGGTGCCTCATTGACACCCCATCATCCTGTGTCACCTAGAGCACCTGCTCTTCCCTGGTCCCTTGAAAAGGCTGCCATGAGCCCA
This sequence comes from Micronycteris hirsuta, assembly GCA_004026765.1. Classification (NCBI taxonomy): domain Eukaryota; kingdom Metazoa; phylum Chordata; class Mammalia; order Chiroptera; family Phyllostomidae; genus Micronycteris; species Micronycteris hirsuta. The sequence goes on from PVJI01003947.1 coordinate 38,544, forward strand.
GGAATAAGCACCTCACTCAAGATGATTTGGTTGGACTAAGTCAATTAATTCTTTTTCTTGGAAATTTGAGCTAGAGGTCAGAAAGAGTAGCTATTTAGTTGTGGCCTATTTCTTCTCTACCTACTCCTGCTAGGGTATTTTGGGGGACCACAGTTCCTGGTACTGTCTTCTGTGGCTTGGGTTCAGCACCCCTTTGTGTGTGTTGCTTCAACAGCCTGGGCCCAGCTGGGAAGGCCTTGATCTAGTCTGCGTGGCTTTGGGAAAACAACACCGAGGGGTGCTAGGATGGAGCTGCTACAGAAAGGGTTTCTCGTCGGTGACTCAGTTGGAGGAACAGTCTAAGCATTCCTCTTCAGCTCTGAGGGTACGTGGTGCCATGTCTCAGACTCATTCCCAGACCTGGGTGCGTACCAGCATTACATGCCCGCAGTCCAAGACAGGACGTCCCCGTAAACAGTATTCACCATGGTTTCTCACAGCCCTGTAACCTGGGTCTCTGTGTCACATCGCCTGGCTGAGTCCCCTTCGGTCAGATGTAGACATTTAACCCTGTGCAGTGGGAACTTAGAGGACATTACCACCAGGCTTTGATATTTTCTTGGAACTTTCAGAGAGTATCAGGAATATTAATGCTCACGTCTCTGGGATACAGGCCATTGGTCCGTCTGCACAGTGTGAACCGAGTGTGTGTCTGTGTGTGTTTGGCTCTGTGACTGTTCCTGCCATCAGGGCCACCTCTCCCTTTCCCCCACACGGCTTGTAGGAGTCCTTTTATGTTAACGCCCTCTGTAAGAAGCCTTCAGTTTGGTAGCATTGCTCACTCCTAACAGAAGCATCAGGAAACAAGGCACACCCCTGTCCACTGCTAATCAGAGCAATTACTACATGAGCACATCTCTATTTCCTCCAGGGCGGACTAATTAAAAGGCTTCCATGCTGTTGTCAAAAATGGACAAAATGTCTTTTCTACTACTTTTTGGAGAAGTTGAAATCTAACGTTGGGCTCTACATGGAAACATTTTCAACATGACTCATGGGATTCTTCTCACCTATGCCCTTCCAGGGAAGGCTCAATTGTTGGCCATTGATTGAAAAGGCAGGGGGAACAGCAGGTGTGCACCCTGCACCTGTTGTTTTGAAGACAGGAGGTCTAGAGCTATGGAGTGGCGGGTCTCAGACTTCAGCACCCATCTGATTCCCCTGGTGGGGAGCAGTAAAACACAGCCTGCAGTCCCCACCCCAGAGTTTCTGGCTCGGCAGGTCTGAGTGGGCCCAGCTCTAGAACTTGTGCCTCCACCAAGCTCCCAGGAGATGCTAATACTGCTGATCTGGGGACCAAACTTTGAGAAGACAGCTATGGAGAAGCTCTTTTCTCCTCGTGTTCCCACTGCTCCTTAAGGTATCCTTAGAAATGTCATTTTGCAAGATGGAATAAATGCTAATGGACATTTGACTTGGGTGAAAGAGACGTAAACCCTGGGCTGAAACCCCAGGTCTGCCACTTGCTAATTATGTGACCTTGGGCTGCGTACTCAGTTCTCTGATTCCCAGTGTCCCCGTCCATAAAACAAGGCATGCGCTTCCTGCTGGGACTGCTGTGAGGCTGCGGAAAGTCCCCCGTGTGCAATGTGACATGCCCTTGGTGCCCAGGGAAGGCTAGGCCTGCTCTGATTTTTCCCTCTCACCTCTTCCTGCATCTCCCTGGGTACTTCTGAGTGACTTACTTATTCCTCAAGGTTCATGTAATGTTCTCCAGATAAACGGCATGCACGGTTCACTTTATGCTCTAGGACATTCATTAAAAAGATTTGTTTAAGGTGAACTGAGTCTTAAGACATAAAGGATAAACTATCACTTTTCCAGGGACTTTGCATGCAGGCCACTTTTTTAATAAACAGAAAAGAGAAACCTCCAAAATTTATTTTCTTCTGTGGAAACGTTAGCACAGGGAGGAAAAATATATTGATGCAGTACTACTTTCTAAACTTGTGCATTGAGAGCTTGAACACAGCCAATTTATACCAAAAGACTACAGTAAAAATATTTTTAATATAACATCCCAGTGACAAAAGAAAGTTCTGGAAAGAAGAGCGTAAAAGGGTATGGAGTCATCTAATTCACTATGCTCACAATCCTCTGCCTTCTCAAATCCAGTTAAGATTATTAGTCCTGCTCTTGGTGCTGATTAAATAAAATCATCTTAAAGAAAACATCTCCCATACTTACTTCTGACCGAGCTTCCTTAGAAACCCGGGTGGTTTTAGTTAATTCTGACTTTGGGGTCTTTATCAACAGGTCTAATTCATCGAGTCATTAGTCTGTGTCGTACCTGGGGCTATGTATTTGCCTACATTCTCTTAGGTAATTCTCACAATAGCGTAGTAAGGAGGTATCGACGTTTTCCCCAATTTGCAGATGAGGAAGCTGCCATCTGGAGAAGGAAATGCCTAGTCCAACTTTGTAATGCGCTAGGGTCGCAAGCTCAGACCTTTGAACTTCTCTGTGGCCTTTCTAACCTATCCATTTCTTTCCCTCTCCAAATGCTGAAAAGACAGTTTTGTAAACATTGAAACAAATTAGACCCAATTGTTAACTCTTCCCTTAGCACAAGCAATTCAGTTTTTCACGAGTCTGAGAATTAAGTTCCTGGGAAAGCCGAATATGGCCAAAGGCGAGCGCTGTCCTTGGGGTCTGTCAGAGGAGGAACTAGACAACGGATACCTCTTCCATACCTCAATATCTGCAGTCAGCCACCAGGCAGTGCTGGCCTTTTCTACAGAGAAAGCCAAACAAGTAAAATCTAAAGGGGCCTTTCTACTCTGGAATTTCTAACCCTTTCAGAGACAGGGTCTTGAAATTGAAGTGAAAAACGAAGGTTGATATTTAGAGCTACTTAGTATTCAATGGCGTAGCTTCCCAAATTCACACAAATTTAATACTTTTGATTGATCCCATTAATTACAAAATTTGTTTAAAGCCGTTATATTATCTTCTTATCTGACACAATATGGCACAATTTTGTTATAGGATTGAAAACCAAATAAGACAACTACAGTTGGTAGCATTTCAAAGAAATATTCCCTTTAAGATGAAATCAATCCTGTTTCAAGTTTATTCCCCTGCTTTATGATTGAGGCTCTAGGGGTGTATTTTGCTGAAAAATGTCTTTTTGATTTTTTCAAAATTCTTTAGATTAATATGCAGTTGTCATTGCAAGGCAAATCTAGATCTGCTTTTATGTCTCCTCTTTCCCCAGGCTGCAACTAGTGTCTACCTCTCCAGGAGAGACGGTCCACACGTTTCTGATTGGGTTTTGATATTCCCGGTCAAACAGCAAAGAATTCATCAACTCATCATCATTTAGAGCATGTCGCACTTTGTCTATTTACCTTGACTGAATACATTTTTTTTTTTTTGCTTAATATGTCCAATATCTTGGTCTTAACATTTTGCTGTTAATTTTAATTCCTGTTCAAACACGTACACACATACACACCTCCTCACACCCACTGTGCACAGTATCATATTATCACAATTCTCAACATGGCGAGAAGATAAACCAGTGCTTTGATGTGTGTCTAATTATAGTTTGAGAATCGATTGAATTTTATTCCAGGCTTTCCCTCATGTCTTTCCTTCTGTTTCAATTTAAAGAGCCATGGACTTTGCTCTTGTGCTCTAACTACTGGCATATTTTCAATTCTCTCCTTCCTTAATTCCTTACGAAGGTTCTTTATCTATGCCTCTCCGATGTATCTCCCAAAGGTAGATTTGTACCTCTGTTCCCATCGTGTGAGAACACAAGGAGATACAGAGTAAAATGAAAAGTGCCTGAAACCTCTTTGTAATCCATGCTGGAAACAAAACCATTTTAAAACACCCAAACAATAAAATCTAGCTGCCTGTCAATTCCAGAAGACTCGCAGGACAAACATTTGTGTTGACTGATTTAAAGAAGGAGCATCTTCACTGTGTATCTTTAGAGTGGATGTGGACTGTAACTCATCAGATTGAACAGGATGTGTCGATGACAGAAAGATTAAGAGCTTTGTTTGTAAGAAATAGGAGTGTCTTCTCATGATATTAGTTACAATCTAACTAGGGCCAACTGTTTGTCTTTTGCTTCTTTTAATACTTGAAAAGAAATCTGAAAAATATGGATTCCATTTCGTCAGTTATTTACTGCCCATGGGCCAAACCCTGCCGTCGTCCCATTTTTGTAAATGCAGTCATGCCCCCCGGTTTGCACTTTTGTCTGGCTGCTTTCGCGAGCCAACAGCTCAGCTGAGACAGACACTATATGACTGCAAAGACTGAAACATTTTCTATCTGGTCCTTTATAAAATGTTTGTTAACCCCCGATGTAGGGGTTCAGAGATAGTGATCTTTTAGAGCCGTTCTTTCTTAAGAAGCAGGTCGATCCAGTTAGTCTCGTTCATGGATCTCAAGATGGATTATTAGAAATGTTTAAAAGACTCTACAACAGAATAAATTATTCACAAAAGAAGGGTCCCTGCCGAGAACTTATAAAGACACCTCATAGTTTTCAACCACTACAATAAAATGTCTCCAAAATAGGGTAAGCTTATGATTTATCTTCCATACCAGAGTGTTCTAGAAAATAAAAGGGACACTATTCATAATTATGCTGAAGCAGTGGGCATAAGCTAAGACTGTCGGAGGCCAACTGAGATGGGTGATCACCCTAAACAGGGACGTGATTGCACCAGATTCGGTAAAATGATAGCATGTGAGATAAATACATAGGGTTTTGTATTCATTTCTCCCACTGAAGCATACTCGTATCCATCATTAGAACTGCCTTTTAACTGGAATTTTTATATGACTGGTAGGAATCAAATAAGTGTTCCAAGTTCATTGGGGGAGTTAACATAAGATTCTTGGACCATCAGAAAACATTATGCAGCAATCAATACAGCTTTTGAAAAGAAAATTGAGCTTGAATAATGCTTGCTATGATTGCCCACCTGGACAATGAGGAAATAACAGATATAAGATATCTCAGTTTTTACTGACACTTTCAGTCATGTCCCTGATGATTGGCAAGCAGCTGTAAGAGAATGACTTTGACCTTTCTGTCATGCTCTTCAAGGGCAATGTACTCAGATTCCACTGATTCATTCCAGCATGGGATGGAAGAAAGGAGACAGAGAGAACCAAGGGTACAAAGATTCTAAGACTCATTGTTTAGAATTCAAGATCTTAAATATTTATTCCTTCTTCACCTAAGGGGAAAAAAAATCATAGTCCATGACCATTATTCTTATGCACTGATATTTTAGAATATGGTCTGCTAACTGAAAATTTATTCTACCCTCAAAAGAGTAATAAAAGGTATTAGAAACTAACATATCTTGTAATCTTTAATATATCCTCTCTCAGTATGTTATCCAATATCTACACATATAAAGAAACTTAGGATGTGCCTCTTTTGTATGAAGATTCTAATAGTATTCATAACCAACATTTGTATGGAGCTTTGTCTCTACTTTCAATAGAATATATTCTTCTATTTAATTCCCTATTACATACCAATAAGTCATCAAGGCAGGATTATTACTATATTTGTCTGTTATGGATGAAACAGGCTCAGAGAGGTAAAATGACTTATTTAAGGTCACACAACTAATATGTACTAGTACCAATGTTGATCTATGCCTTCAAACTACAAGTTCTAGGTCATTCAACTCTACCACATTGTTTTCTAAATTGTTATAAATTAGCAATATTATTACTAACTTTGAAAAATTAATTCGAATAAAAATGTTCTTGACCTATTGAAGAAGAGGACAAAATGAACATGAAACTTAATACAAGCTAGTTACCAATACTAAAGGAAAAATGTATTACAAAGTTAAGTGTGAGACAGTGATAGTTTTATTATAGTCAAAGTCAACATGATAAAAGGGATGAAAGGAAGCATACTATAAGTGGTTAAGGAATATACATAATTACTGATTAGTTGGAATTAGAGTTTAATACCTACTTTACCCACTTGAGGTTATCTTCTGGGCTTGCCTGAATATAACAGAAAGTACCCAAATAACAATGATTTAAACAAAGGAAGTCTAGATATAGGCAGGTTAGGCTTGCAGAGAACCTCAGAGTCACCCAGACCTCTTCTAGCTTTCCATTCTGCCATCCCTACTGTGTGACCTGCATTCCCGGAGTTCAAGAAGGAAGCCGGAACTCCAACTATAACATCTATGTTCTAAGTAGCAGGAAGAAAGAAAGATGCTCATCTTCCTTTTGAGGAGATCTTCTGGGAGAATGTGACCCTTTGCCTTATATTTATGGACAGAACCTTTTCACACCACTATATATACCTGCAGGAGAGACTAGCGAATGTCTGTAGCTGGGCCAGCTGAAAAGCGGGGTCCCACAACTAGAAGGAAGATGAGGATGCAGATTGGGCAAACAGCTGTCCCTCCCTGCCCTGCTTTCCTTTGAAAAGGATGGAGTAACTCACATGTTTTATGGAATAGGAATAAAATTTTGTTGCGGTTTTTTTTTCAACTTGCTTCATGTTACAAAGAAAAAAAAGCTAAGTTGCAGAGAGGTAAAGCAAATTGTTACAGTTTATATAATTATAGGTGTCATGTGGAAGCCCATTTTTCTTTTCGTTGTACATTTTTATCTCCCTAGCTTTTATGATGAAAAATTAAGAGAAAAAAAATGGAAGGAAATTTCATTTCTTGGTCAAGAAAACAGGGCAGGAGGGGTGTGCATGTATTCGTTTATGTATTCATTCAGTAAACGTGAATGGCTCCTCCTGCATGTCCGGACTTCTCTCTTCAAGGAGAGGACTGTTTGATTTTTAAGAAGAGCCAAAAGATCAATGAATGGGAATCAGAATCTTTGAGGCAGAGGAGTTTGTAGATTATCTCGTCAGTCTTCCTCATTTTATAGAGAAGGAGAAGATAAGGTCTGGTATGATGAAGTCATTGTCTTCTGTTTCTCAGAGAAAGAGAGGACAGGAAATGAATCCCTGTTTAAGCTAGAGCAAAGGCATTGTGTCCCAGGATCACATGACACTGGAATACACCACTGAGAGAGGTTATGGAATCTCAAAACCGGCAGGTTTTCAAGAAGAGAGTAGGAAAGTATCTATTCTGGAAGTTCACCATTTTCTTGGACCAAATGCCTGCTTCAGACCACCTGCAGTCCTATGATACCGGGGTGGAGGCACCTGCCACAGTGCTAACCCCCACTTGGGTTTGAATTAGGAGCTGAAATCAGGCCTTGGTGTACTCAGACACATGGTTAGAAAGACATTTTCAAACAGAAAAAAAGAACAAAGTAGGAATTACTTTCTTGTCTTGTTTATAACAAATAGATTGCTGGAAGTAAGAAAACTATGTTATGTGAGTCGAATTTCATTCTTCAGGGAGATTTCTGGCCTCCTCCCTTTTTCTGCTTGGCTCTGTTTTTAAACATTTAATTATAAAGGCTCTGTTTTACTGTAGTTATCACAGTTGTTCAGTTTAGACAGAAGTTGACGATCCTGTGTGTAATTCCATGGCCCTGGGCATCCTATTACTGTAGAAATCATCTCTGGAGTTGGCAATTGACCAAACCGACTTTCCACCAAGAAAGGCAGAGCGGGGGTGGTAGCTGCACATTGCGGCAGGAGTAGGAGCGGCAGCTGCTGCTAAAAGCAGCTGAAGTGGTCTGCCAAAAGAGTGGTAATTCAATCTGTGTATTTACACTAATGGGACATAAGCAGGTCACGCCAAACATAGAGTCACCCTTTTCTCAGCATTAGGAACAGGGCATAATGCACAAGGTGCCATGACTGGTATCTAATTAATATATTTTTAAGGAGTCCAATTTTATCTTAGTGTTCCTATTTATATAATCCTGTTGTTTTTCATTGTTCTGGCATCAGTTACCTTACTGAATAAAAACATAGGGAAGGAAGGACAGAGGAAGGGAGGGAAGAGAAAGAAGGAAGAAAAGAGAGGAAGGGAGGAAGAAAGGAAGAAAAAGAGGAAAGGAATGAAAAAAAGACAGAAGAATACCAAACCATAGAACTTTTTGATTAGATGAATTTTTACTGAACAGAATAATTCTGTTTGTTTCTCTCCTCCTTAAAAGTGCTGCTTACCTGACAGCTTTCCTCGATTGCTAAAGCCACACCGGGAGGAAGAGCGAGTGTGGGTGTAACCAGGGGACCGTTGCTTTGACTTTTGTACACAAAATTAGTCCCCTCAATTTCTTCTCACTTTCCATCTGTGCTCAGAGTTGGATTTTTGTTTCCCATCTCCCTGCCTTTAGGGCACGTGCAGGACGATGGGCAGGCCATGACAATGCCAAGTATCAAGAGTCTGAGTTTTTAATAAGGTTTGAGAATTTGAATTTATGACAGGTGACATCAGCTTATGAAATCGGTGTTTGTTATTTTCAAATCACACTCATCGAGAAATATATTAGAGTCACAAGACATTGGAAACAAAGTATATTTGATCTATTTTTAAAGAGGAAAAAACGCAATCCCAGGCATTTTTTTTTATAAACACCCCTTCAAAATCTGGTAAAATGACTTTGAATCCGTGTTTCAAGAGATGAAAAACTGGAAACCACTTACCTTCTCATCTTGGATGAGTAATAAAATATGGCAGTTAAGTAAGCTGCTGATATTTATTTTAATTCTGGTCTCATATTGTTGGAGAAGGGGCAAAGATGGTAAAAATTGACAGAATGATTATATTTATTTCTCCTCCTTCCCCTAGTTTTTTCCAAGTTAAGTTCGATGTTCCCATCTTTACTTCCTAAGAAGAGGTGTGATCACTCTCTTAGGAAATTACCATTTTGAAGCTCCACAAAATTTCTGCTTAACATGCTTGTTTTTGTGTTTTAGAGGAAAAGAAATACCTACAGAAAGTGAAATATTGAATCACTCCCAAACTTCCTGACTTTTCTGTTCTTTTTCTTACATCTTATTCATTTGAATTAAGGAGGCAGCAACATGAGGGAGATGGTGTTACCCGCCCGAAATGAAAGCTAATGGCGACTGTGTGCTCACATTACCAGAGGTTAGCAGAGAGCTACTTTAATATGACAGCTAATATAACTCATTGATGCGATTACTCAAAAAGGAGAATGCCATTGGTGTCCAGTTACATCCCAGCGGTTACAATTAGATAGGCCAGATGGATGCGGTCCAGAGAGACAGACTGACAAACCTGCAGACAGGTCATCAGGGACGTGACTGGGGCAAGATGGACTCCATGCATCAGGCAAAAGGAAAGGTGCCTTAATTAATTATAAGCTTTATAATCCTGAGATTCCTCAGTAAAAGCTGGATAAAAAGAACTAAAGTTTGGGTCTATTTGCCAATGCCATGGAAAATGTTTTTAATAAGCAGGTTCCCATAATGGATGGTGACTCTTAAAGTCATCTTAGTTGACTTTAAAAATAATGAAATTGAAAATCAAGGCCTCCTTAGAAAAGCAGGTTTCTGTGCTTTGCACAAGTCTGTGGTTGTAAAATTATCCTGCTCCCACCAGTAAACATAATGTGGTCAGAGAACAGTAGAACGTAATGGGACCTTAAGGTTCAACTTGCCTGATCTTTATTGTATATATTAGACAAGCCCATCAGACAGGGCCCCCACAGGACACCGAAGGCACATTGGAAATGTTAAATTTAAGGGGAGGGTTTCACAGGGACTATTTGAGAGGTCTGGACAGAGGTAGGGCTGTTGAAGCTCTCCGAGACCAGCAACAGTGGGGAGCTTTCACCACTCCTCAGTTGAAGGGCAAAACAGGGAACTGTTACTGGAACTTTGCAGGAGCTGAAGCTGTGGGCTGGCCACCTAATAGAAGCCAGGGCCACAGAGGAACGCAACCACGGGTACACCACAGGCCTGCAGGCAGGGAGGAGGTGGGGCAGAGAGGCGGAGAGACAGACAGAGAGAAAGAGAAGTTAATACCCAGCCTCTCTCCTTGCACCCTCTGATCTGCAGATGCCTCCCTTTTGCCAAAACCAACGAGAAGCCAGAGGATAAAAGAGGCACTACATGGCTCTGCTCCCAGGACCAGAGCAGGGCAGAGAACGGAGCTAGGGGTGGATTAATGGAGAAACATCAGCTCAGAAGCTGCAGCCAGAGAGGAGAAATAACTTCTCCAAGGCTAGTTAGTGAAGGGCTACAACTAGAAGCCAGTCTTTTGACCCCCGTGCACCGAGCTTTCCACATGGACCATCATCATACTTGCCGCTGCAGAGATCAGGCCTCTGGGGCTACAGTGGGTTGTGGAGAATATTAGAGACTCTCCTTTGGATTCTCTTCCTAAATGTGGCTAATCTGGAAGAGCTGGCTTCTCTGATAGTAGATGTTTGAATTTCAGGCCAAAGAGTCTGGAGGGGTGCTCCTGAGACACTCAGAGCCTCAGGTGTAGCCGTCCCTGCAGAGTCAAGCATAAAGCAGCCACCAAAGGCGTGGTTGGCCCGGGTGTCAAGCTATGAAATAATAGAACCGCTTTTACAAATCACATAAAGGGACTGAGATTTCCAAATAAGCATTGGACCCTTCTGCATGGTTCTGTGGGAAACCAGCATCATTACAGTGATTCTGCCATTTCTCATGTAGCTTCGCAAAATGTGACAAAGTTCAAAAGTCAAACCTACCTTGAGAAAAAGATTCATCACACTTGAGATAGACCAAAAATATCGTATCAACCTCACAAGTCATTTACAGAGGGGAAGCTCTAGAGCTGCTGAAGAATGGCAGCCTTTGGGAATAATTGGATTACTGCTTCTCAAGGTGTTAGGCTTGGGATGGACAAGGTTAATTTGATTACTGGCAGCCCAGTATTATAGCGTAAAGTATATCACTTAATGTGAGGCAATACATAAACTGGCAAACTTTTTCTTGGAAAATAATTACAGTTATGTAAAATATTACATATGGACAGAGATGGAAGAAAAAGAAAAATGAAGGCATAATTTGTTGAGAACTGGAATTGTGAATGATGTTCCTGCTCATCATTCTGCTATTATATTAGCAAGAGCGATAACAGAAAAGGTCTGCTATTGTTACAATAATGGTTGTGAAATACATACAACCATAAAGCCATAAACTAAAAGAAACATTGTCTTAGGGAGATATTTCATAATGCTGTGAAAAAGATGAAACACAGAAATGTGACTACATAGACACAGAATACAAGTGTATGTGCTGCACATGTAATGCTGTGTTTTGCTCAAGTACAGACACAGCCTCACTCTCATTAATTTGAGTCAAAGGAAAACTGCATATATTTTGCTCTTAATACTTTCCCATACAGGCCTTACGAAACAATAGAAGAAAAGCGATACTTGAGATTTGCAGGAGTTCCTGCGTGCTGTGAACACGTTACGGAAAGGATCATCTGGAAGAGGGAACAAATGGAAAAGAATGAATTAAGCTTGGGCACAGAAGTCATTGCATATGCACAGTTCCTGGAAACCCAATGAATTTGATGATATTTATGAGCTAGTATGTTTTAATTATTATCACATGTTGACTTTGTCAACAACAGGGTGACCTGCTTTCTAGCTTAAATTCTGCTGCCATACACCTAAATTTTTTAGAAAATTGATGGAAGGGTGTGGGAAACACAAAAAGCAAGTAAGAAAAAGATTTAAATGTTACTTAAAATAAGTTCTTGATGTCTTAAATGTGACCATATTTATCTGTTTAGAGAAGAAGAAGGTGAGAGATCCATGTTGCAATATTATCATCTGTCTTCAGGAAGTTTTTCACTTCATTAAATTGCTTAGAGTTATTATAACAATCCACCCTGACACATAACTCAGAGACATGAATATTGGTTTTATTGTTTTCTCATTTCTAAAGCCAAAAGAAAATCAGAAAGTTTTATTTCTTTATAAGCAGATGTTGCTGGTTTTTAGAAACTCATTGTTCCTTTTGAAAACATGTAGCTTGACTTCCTAACTCGAAGATTTGAACTGTCTACATTATTGAAATCTCCCATTTCCTCATTCCAGCCAGATTCAGACAAATCAAGTCCCTGTTTGCAATGTAAATTTACAAATACCAAGTAAAGCCAGTAATTCAATGTAAACCTTTGCCAAGATAGCCTGTGACCTGTTCCGCGTCACTCCTGCAAGTCTCCTCACTCATGTGGAGATGCTGGAGCTTGAACCTTGGGACAGTTAAGTAGGGTTATAAGGGCTTTGCTCTTAATAAAGTTAAATGTACTTCCGGTCAAGATGGCAGCATAAGCAGATACAGCTCACCTCTTCCCACAACATCAAAATTACACCTAAAATATAGAACAACCATCATTCAGAACTATCAGAAATGGAGTTGAATGGAAGTCTGACAACTGGAATACAAGAAATCACATCCATCAAAAATGATAGGAGGGGTGCAGATGTTGAACGGGCAGGCCCCACACCCACCTGTGGTGGATAAAAATTCAGGAGGGATATCTTGGGAGTGAGGAGTCCCAGCTCCATACCAGGCTTCCAGAATTCCATCCCAGAGTTCCAGTGCCAGGAAGATAAGTCCCCACAACTTCTGGCTGCAGAAACCAGTGAGTATTGAGTCGGTGGAAAAGACTTCTGGAGGCCCAAGCAATTCCTCTTAAAGAATCCACACAAGGACTCATCGACCCAGAATCACTCCTTCTAAGCTCCAGCACTGGGGTAGCAGCTTGAAAGACATCAGTGGTACGCAGGGAGAAACTGAAGTGTCTGACATCAAGGCAAGCAGAGGCCATTGTATCTTTTATAAACCCTCCCCCGTCAGAGCCTGCAAGCTGGTAACATATCAACCTAGCTAGCATTGTTTGACCCACCTTGGAGATCCCCTGAGACTCTGCCCCACCCAACTTACAGGTCCACCAAAGTTGCTCTCCCATGTGAATGGCTATTCTTGGCTCATGCTGCACAACTTCCTAAATCCTATCAAACAAGCAATAGCCAGCTTCAGTGAGCCCTAGCAGCAGCCAGCCTAGATTCACAGCTTGGCTTCACCTAGGAATCTCCAAGCCCAGCACAAGTAGCAGCCATCTCAGATTGCTTTAGAGCTCAGTCAGGGTGCCCTGGCCAAAACACAGGTAAGGGTTGACCTTGGTGTGCACCACCCGGGAAACCTCAGGGCTAGCACACCCAGTGGACAGCTACAGACCACATCCAAGTACCACCACCCTGCCCCTGCATAGTTGATCCTCCACAGAGGACAGAGGTTGGTGGTCAGTGGTCACAGCCAGTCCTTGCAGCTGACTGGTCTGGATAAATCCCTTCCATTGATCTGCTAACAGCAACCAAGGCTCAACTACAAAAGGAAGGTGGACTCAGCCCACATAAAGGGCACACTTTGAGAACCCAGCTTGGGTGATAGGGATGGCTGTGCCACTGGATCCTACAGGACACCTACTATATTAAGACACACTACCATGACACAGAGTCAAAGCAGCTCTACATAATACATAGAAACAAACACAGGGAGGCTGCCAAAACGAGGAGACAAAGAAACATGGCCCAGATGAAAAACAGATCAAAACTCTAGAAAAAGAGCTGAAAAAAATGGAGATAAGCAATCTACCAGAGGCAGAGTTCAAAACACTGGCTATAAGGATGCTCAAGGAATGTAGTGAGGATCTCAAAAGCATAAAAAAGATCCAGTCAGAAATGAAGGATACACTAATTGAAATAAAGAACAATTCACAGGGAAACAACAGTAGAGTGGTTGAAGCTGAGAATCAAATCAATGATCTGGAACATAAGGAAGCAAAAAACAACTAATCAGAACAACAAGAAGAAAAATAATCTGAAAATAGGAGGACAGTAGAAGCAGCTTCTGGGAAAACTTCAAGAAGTTCAACATTCACGTCACAGGACTGCCAGAAGGAGAAGAGAGAGAACACGAAATTGGAAATCTATTTGAAAAAATAATGAAAGAAAACTTTGTTAATTTGGTGAAGGAAATAGACATGCAAGTCCAGGAAGCACAGACAGTCCCAAACAAGATAGATGCAAAGAGACCCACTCCAAGACACATCATAATTAAAATGTCAAAGTTTAAAGATAAAGAGAGAATCTTAAAAGTAGCAAGAGAAAAGAATTTAGTTACCTACAGGGAAGACCCCATAACACTGTCAGCTGATTTCTCAAAAGAAACTTTGCAGGTTAGAAGGGATTGACAAGAAACATTCAAACTCTTGAAAAGCAGGGACCCACAGCCAAGATTGCTGTACCCAGCAAAGCTATCATTTAGAATTGAAGGGCAGGTAAAGAGCTTCCCAGACAAGAAAAAACTAAAGGAGTTCATCATCACCAGACCATTTTTATATGAAAACAATCTGGATTCAACAATTGAATCTAAAAAACAACCTAAGCGAACAAGAAAAGACAGAATCATAGATATAGAGAACAGTTTGATGGTTGCCAGATGGGACTGGGGTATGGGGAAAATGGGTGAAGAGGTGAGGGGATTAAGAAGTACAAATAGGTAGTTACAGAATAGCCCTGGGGATGTAAAGTACAGCATAGGAAATGGGGCAGCCAAAGAACTTGTACGCATGACTCATGGACATGAACAATGGTGGGGGGATCACCTGAGGGAGTGAGGGATGCTCATGGAGGGGGCACACGGGGAGAAGTCAGGACAACTGTAATAGCATAATCAATAAAATATAATTTAAAAAAATAATGTTAAGTTTAGCTCATGCCTACATAAAGTCAAGTAGGAAGAGATGAATGTGTTTAATATCAATAATTAATTTCCAGGTGATAAGTCCTTAGCAGTTATGACATTGATTGACTTGTGAAAGGCAAATGTAAAAGCTCATCTCTGCTTGAGTAGATGAAGTGGACCACAGCACTGGCGGCAATGAGCGTTGGAGAGTGGATGCCTTTGGGGGTCATGCCAGGGTCCAGCCCTGACACCACTGCTCACATTTAGGTTCTCCTGAGCACAAAATCTCTCTAAGCCTGATTTTCTTCATCCATAAATCTGGGAATAAAAATAATAATAGTACCTTCCAGGGTTCTTGCAAGGCTCAAATAAGATAGCTTGTATAAATTGCCTGGTGTATATGTAGGTGCCAATAATCATTTTTTAATAAATAATGAACAGTATTTCTGTTCTTTCAGATTTGAGGATTAATTAGGTTATTCCACAAGCAGAAAGTTATCCCAAATAGTTTTCCAACTGAGTTTCCTAGAAACTACTTAGATAACTATTATATTTTTTCTCTGCTATATCTCTTAAAAATCTACTCTACTTTCTCTATATTTCAGAGTCAACCTGAGTGCAGGGGAGCTCAACTGTTCCTCAGAATGATGTAAAGTAAAAGATATTGCCAGCTCCCCAAAAGTTGGGTTGGGGGTGTGGTGGTCTAGAGTAGGATCCAGTTCCAGGGTAAAGCCATCAAATGCTTTCTCCCTCATGAAGCCACGTCCAAGGCACTGTCTGGAGAGGCTTCCAGCGCATGTGGGGGAGGCAGCCAGAGAGCTGGAACATAAGGGAAAGAGGCAGGGGGAACCCGGTCTGGGAGGAGAGCGCGAAGGTGACCCCTGGGACCGTCATGCTTAAGTAGCTCAACTCATTCTCATCTATTTTCAGTTTTCTATCATGTTGCACATTTCCCAGTCATTAAAACCTGGGTATTAGTGTGGAAAAATGTATCACCAAGAATAAGCGGGTAAAAGCTCTCTCACTCTTTCACAGTAACTCATTGTTGTATGAAAAGGAATTTGCTGAGATATTTCAGGAGCCCTGGGAAGTCCTTTTGCTTTCAGGCAAACATTAACTTCTGTGAGGCTCAGTTTTCTCATCTGTGAAGTGGGGGAAGAGAAACCTGCAACTTGTGGTTGTGGGGATTAAATAAATGAACATATGACGCAGTGCTTTGAGCTTTCTAGATGTTCAATAAACGTAGAACAGTGCCGATAAGCCACTTCGCATGCACTGCCCGTTGATTCCAGCAGCCGGAGGGCGCTGATGGCAGCAGTGATGTCCTGTGCCGAGTTGGCCCGGTTAGCTCCTGTGCCCTGTGTAGGAGGTAAAACCAAACCAACCAACCTAACTAGCTAACCACCCACATAACTAATTATGTGTTTAAAACTTTGCTTTTTTCTTTTCTTAAGAAGGAGAGTAAAGACCCTACTCTTCCCATCTTCTCCCAGAACCCACGTGTGTGCTCCCACACCGAACACCCTCCCCAGCGGCTTTTCCTTCAGCATGATTCTGGATCTGAATCTCCTTACGTGGCTGAGCTGCTTATTTCATTATATTCTTCCCCCAAAGGTCAGCTCCAGTCTGAATATGTATCCATGAACTCTTCTGACTTGTCAATCCATAAATGCATATTAAGGGTTAACTCTACTCCAGATGAAGACCAAGAGGTAGAAGAGACAGGGCCACAGTCAGGGAGCTGATGGAAACTGAATAGCATTTAATCAAACATACCAAGTGAGTGAAGTGCTAAGAAAGCAGCACAGATGATGCTAGGTGAGAGAAGGAGGCTGTGTGTACAGCAGAGTGCTCACGGGGCTTCCACTGGTCAGCCCTGTGACAGTCTCGCTCCTGGGGTCAGCTTCAAAGAAAAGCATAGTCCCAGCACGTAGGACTGCTTTAAAAATAAGCTGACCATGCTCCTGGGTCTCCAGCTTTTGGGTGGACCCAAGGCTGGAGCTGAGCATGGGGAAAAGCCTTTCTTGATCCACAAATAAGTGACAATACCTTGGTTCTTTGTGTTAATATCTTTTATGGAGAAATGCTTATGCCCTTTTACTTGTTTTCCATATTGCAAGGTTCAAACACTCATTTTGTTTCCAATTCTTATCCCCACACTGGATTTTACTGCTGTCACTTTGTTATCAAATCACTGTGGGAGTTTTCTGCATTAGAGCTAAGGAGGAAATGGATTACAATATAAGGACAGCCTTGCAATTTCCAACAGGAGGAGCCTGAATGAACACATTGTTTCCTACTATTTCTCTGGAAAGATCACACATTATAATCACTATTTATAGTATACTGTGTAAAATGATCTTTGTTTGTTTTCTACAATGGATACTGTGTCATTTAATTAATTTAGACTAAAGAAAAGCAATCAACATTCAGTAACAACATTCCCTTAGGGGATATAAATGAAAATTTTTTCCATACCCTACACAGCAGTTAGAGCAAAGGAAGTGCTGATATTTATTTATGAACATCAGTGCTCAGAGTTGCAAGCAGCAGAACTCTAGCTGATTTCAGCAGGAAAGCCTGTATGAAAAGGCTATAGAGTACTTTATAGATCATGGTGAGGACTGTAGAAACGCACTTAAGTAGCCAGAGACAATAGCCTCAATCCTGCCACATAGCAGGCCTGCTGTGTGTCAGACCTGATGACAGAAGCCATGGCTGCACCCACCCAGCCCAAGATGATGCCTCTTAAGACACAGCCACTTCAATACCTGGAATGTGGTGGCCCTGCACCCGCAGCTACCATTACCACCAGAGAAAGGGTCCCTGTGGTACTGATAGGGGACTCAAGAGCTGGAAAATTTCAGTTTGTGGTAAAAAGTTATAAGCCTAGCAAGTAATGTATATATTAAAGCCTTTGTTTCAGAAACTACAGATAAGGCCCATCCTGGCTCCTGGGAAAACAGATGACCTCCTAGGGGACAACTGGAGGCATCCGGGCCTTTGTGTTTCAGGGAGAGACAGACTACCACCCACCCCTGGGATCAGCTAACTGCCCAGGACAGGAATGTTGCAGCATCATTTACCGAATCCCCTCTGAACTTCAAAGCCCTCACCGCACCTTGTTTATTCCCTGGTATAAAAACCTTGGCCTGGAAAGAAAAGATAAGATGGTCTGTTAGGGTATGAACCCACCATCTTCTCAGATCGCTGGCCATCTGAATAAAGTGCCATGAAGATTCAATTGCTGTCATTGCTCATTGGGTTTGGTAGTGACCGAACGCTGGTGTCTTTTCTGGTTACATTACTTCTTTGCATCTTTTGGGTTCTGATTCCATCTGGTATGATTGACTCTGACTCTTGGAGGCCGGTTCATGAACTCATGCCCTCTCTGCTAGGAAAGCAAGGACATGGCAGTTTCTACTCTGAGCGTTGGGATGAGCTCTACCTGTCCCCAAAACTCGAAAGGTAAGGAAGTCCCCAAGTGAATGAAGCACTTGGCAGAAAACAAACAAACAAAAAAGACAAATGTCCCCCCAAGTCTTCATGCCAGGAACAGGGCTTCCAACACCCTCAGTCATAGCTGCAGAAACATGCCAGGCCCTCCCCTTGAGCCACACAGTGCCCGGCAGCCTGGCCCTCTGTGGGGCAGGGATGAATCACTTCAGTAGGGATGAATGCAGGGACAGATTCTCCCCCGCCCCCCCTCCACAAAATGTATTTGATCAAACTTAGCTGAATGGATGTGTTGAATGTTAGAATTCTTTATTTGGAAGTGATCTTGATGAGATTTTAAATTGGGTAGAATTTCCTACCTATGCTTTTGTCTTTATTTACTAAGAACTTCATGTTCTTTTGAAGAGCTCAGGAGATGAAAGACTTGGATGTGTAACCATGGTTTGAAAGAAACTAAGAAAATATGATTCTTTTTAGAATATGTATTTGACCATTAGAGCCTGAACAACAATTGGTTTGGAACAACAGTGGAAATAAAAAATAAATACAGGGCAAGAGAAATCCTGGCAGTGAGTAAAAGGGCCTGATAGCCTACCAGGCATTTATAGAGCTCAAGTCCAAGATTTCAAGATAGGAGCTAATCAAATAAACAGCTGCCTCTTCTGTAATTGCATTTTAAAATCTCATTCTATTCACACAATCACACAATTTTTCCCTCTACTGTCTGATGCATGCTCAGTTGATATAATTTTTTTTATTAAGATAGATTGATTGCCCAAAGTTTTAATTTTAATCCTTGGCTTTATTTAAAAGAAGGCAATTTAGCAATCCATGTTGTTAGGAAGGTTATGGAAGACGAGGCAAAGGAGCAGAAATGGCCAGGAGAAAAAAAAAAAACTCTGCAGTTTAACATTCGTGTCCCTGTAGGATCCTTCCTTATATTATGGAAATTTCTGCAGACCTTATGCCATGAGTATTGAACAGATCTCACCTTCCACAGCTTCTCATTGACCTACAGCACAATATAGGGTTTTTTGAACATAAAAGAATCATTGACAACCTCTGTATTACTCTAAGAAATTGTTTACCCATGTGATAAAGAAACCTCTCAAACTTCCTTAATTAAAAGTGTGTTACATCAATGACCCACCTTCCTGGTAGAAAAGCTGAAACCCACCAAGCCTGTGTCTCCCCTACCAATGAACTCACTCACTCTGATTGCGCCTTCCATCTAGTAGCTCTGTGATGTCACAAGGATGGTTTCCGCCTGCATTACATGCTGACCGACTATAGAATAGGTAGCCCAGGGTCTTGAATGTCTCTGAGCAATTGAAGGCTTTTCCCTTTGCAGTGATTAATTTGTAATCACAATTTAAGAAATTTGATGAGGAAAAAGCTGAAGCTATGGCTGCCTGATTTGTCTGTCTTGTTTTCCAGCCTACCAAACTGGGTGGAGACTAATTTCAGCGAAAAAGGCAGACCTCAGTTCCCCCTCCTTTTATGATGCTACATTCATATATGGGCTCACATAATTTCAGTGTTCTTGCATCTGATAATATAAACATGTTTACGATGGAGCAAAGAAAAAAAAAGATCAAAGGAACAGAAAAGGAAGAAGCAACCCTGACTTATTCTTGCTTTCAGTGGTAATGATCATTTTGCATAAATGTGTGGATTTCCTGGACAGTCAGCCAGGCAAAGCTTCCCGACTGCTAGGAATTTGCAAGCCTTCTTTAATTTGAAAACAACTAAAAAACAAGAGAAAGAGAGAGCAAGAAGACGAGCAAAGAAGCAGTAGCTCTGTGGATTCGCGGCACTCTCTACGAGCTACTAGTGTTACCCATAGCATTTCTCTTTTTAAAAGGCATTCAAATTCAGTAAATCACAATTTTATGTATTACTTCTTTGAAAGGAGAGATTTTTAAAAATAAGGACAGCATTTTAAAATCTCAAAAATAATTGGAGTATTGAGCCCCGGCTTGTGTAGCTCAGTGGATTGAGCGCGGGCTGCGAACCAAAGAGTCACCAGTTCGATTCCCAGTCAGGGCACATGCCTGGGTTGTGGGCCAGGTCCCCAGTAGGAGGTGTATGAGGAGCAACCACACATTGATGTTTCTCTCCCTCTCTTTCTCTCTCCCTTCCCCGCTCTCTAAAAATAAATAAATATTTAAAAATAATAATAATAATTGGAGTATTGAATAATTTAACAAATATAAAGCCTAATTAACAAGGTTTATTTTAATTATATAAATAATGCATCTTTTTCTTGAAATAAGTTTTACAACTGAATGGCTTTTTTTTGGTAAAAGATCACACTTGCAAAATGAAAAGCAGATTTGAACATGGTACATCTTAAAAGTTCTCAACACAAGGGGAAAATCTTTTTTTGTAACTTTGTATGGGGACAGATGGCAAAGACACTTACCATGGTGATTGTTTTTGAGTGTGTGCAAATGTTGAATCATTACGTTGTACACCTGAAACTAATATAATGTTCCATGTCAATTATAACTCATTTAAAAAAAGTAAAGAAAACTGTTCAATTAGCCATCCAGTCTTCACCAAATCTCTCAGTGTTTTCTTCGACCATGTAGATCTCATTCATGCATTTGACGTTTAATGAAATGGCATCTATGTTCTAGACACCATTGTCCAAGTGTGGGGTGGGGTGGTGCCAAAGGAGGAGAGTATAATCTCCGCACATAAGGAGCTCAGTCTAGAGAGAATTGGCTTGTGTGCATTTCCCAGGGCTGCCCTAACAAAGCAGCACAAACTCAGTAGCTTAAAACAACAGAAATTTATTCTCCTACAGTCTGGAGGCAAGAAGTCAAGAATCAAGGTGTCAGCAGGGATAGTTCCTGTGGGGGGCTCAGAGGGAGAGCCTGTTCTCCTAGCTTCTGGTGGTTACCCACAATCACTGGCATTCTTGGCATGTGGTAGCAAAACTCCAACCTCTGCCTGTTGTCACATGGTGCTCTCCCTTTGTGCGTCAGCATTCAAATTTCCATTTTCTTAGAAGGACACTGGTCATTAGATTTAGTGACCACCTTAAGCCAGGATGGCCTTATTTTAACTTGGTTACATCTGCAAAGGCCCTATTTTCAAATAAGGGCACATTCTGTGGTAAAGGAGGTTAGGACTTCAACATATCTCTATTTTTTCAGGGGGACACAATTCAACCCATAATGTTACAGAGCAAAGGGTGCCAGGGACATCCAATGATGCCCCAACCCCGCTCCACAGGTCCGTTATGCTCGCCGCCAATGGAAAGACATCTCTCAATACCAGAGACTTGTGAAAAGGAAAAGAATTATTTATTTACATGTTATACAGGCCTGGGATAATGACTCAAGGCCTTCTTTAAAATACTAGAGTTCTCTAGAATACCTACAAACACCCGCAGTCCTTCCTTCCCCCCTTTTCCCAGTCCAGGGTACTGTAGGAGAAGAAGTAGAAGCATGATACAGGCAGACCCTCAGTTCCAACACCATCCACTGTGTCACCACCTCAATTCCCAGTTAATCCAAAACCATGTGGCACCTTCTCATGGCCCACCAGCAAGAGTCCATGCACCCCTTTTCTTCCAGGCAAAGTCTCTGCTGCTTCCTAGGCCGCGTGGCCAAGAAAGGCACCCAAAGCCACGTGGTCCTGCCTCTGTCTCTCAGGCTGAGGGGTCCCCACTCCTCAGCCTCATGGTCCCAGAGAGCGTCCTTCCCGCAGCGTCTCTCCTGCACTCTCCCAAACCACTGAGAGAGAGCCCAGCATCGCTGCTACATCTTGCTTCCCAGCCTCCCAAGGCACGTGGCCAAGGGAGCCCCAAAGCTGTGGGATTCTCCCCTCTCACCAAAAGCCGTGTGTTCCAAGAGAGCTATGGTTGCTGTGTCTGGGTTTAAATCCCCCGCGCCCACCTTCCTTTGCAATTCCACCTCCGACTCCTCCCTCAATTGGCTACACCTGCCAGCACTTCATATCCTTCCAGCTTTCTGGGCTGCCAGGTTAGCTGTGGGCAGGGGTGACCCCATGGTCCAGAACCAACCATCTCCAAGTTTTCATGCAGGCGCTGTGTCTAGGGGGAGTTGCCTCTCGGCTACATCCTGGGTGGAAATCTCCTCCACCCCCTGGCTCAAAGCATGGCCCTGCTCCAGGAGTCCCATCCCCCACCCAGTTCAGACCTGTGGGGGTGAGGACATTCCATACATATATTTCCAATATTTCCTGGATACCTTGAGTTCTGGACCCCACTACAAATCCTTGTTTGGGCCCATTTCTTGGCTGTACCCTGTAACAATAACACCATCCAAGAAGACCCTGTGCAGAGATGAGGACACCTTGTTTGCACAAGCTTGGAGGTGTACCACCAGTGTGCTGGGGTGGCAGGAAGCTTTGTCAAGGGCCTGTCATAGACAATGCAGGGAAATGGGAGATGGGGAGGGGCACGCAAAAGGAGGAGGTAGCTTTAACCATCTGTTCCATCAAGACGAACAAACACCCTGTAGAAGCCAGTGAGGCAACACATTTCCTGCTCCATCTCCTACCAGGAGCCAGAAACAGAGGCCACCAGACTGAATGGGGGGGAGATACACCACAGGCTTCCACTTGCAAGCGATCCAGCTGAATGAAAGGGAATGTAACCCGAAATAAAGTTCAGCGGTTCAGTTATGAGCTAGAGCTGGACACATTCATTATTGATCTGAGAATTTTTGAGGACTAAAATGACCAGGGGATTTCTTAGCCAACAGTGATCAGCGGACTCATGGGCCAGCCTGTTTTTTATCTACAGAGGAAGCAGAGGAAAGAGCTGCCCTGCAGAAAGAGTGGGTGAGTGTCACGAAGAAAGAATAAAGGTGCGTTCAGGTGCACCTTACAGAGCCCAATTTGTTCCACGTGAGCCTTAAAATGGAAGTGGGTAACAGATTATTTAGCCTCCATGTGTTTGTGTGTTTTTCAGTTTCATTCTTGTCATTCAAGGGTCCCCAATCCCTGGGCCATGAGCAGGTACTGGTCCTTGCCTGTTAGGAACTAGGCTACACAGCAAACAGTAAGCTTGAATGTAACATGCTTGAATCATCCCAAAACCATCCTCCCCTCGAGTTCCGTGGAAAAATTGCCTTCCAGGAAACCAGTCCCTGGTGCCAAAAGGGTTGGAGACTGCTGTTGGAATTGATTAGTAGTTTTACACCATGCTGGTCAGAGAAGATGCTTGATACAATTCAATCTTTTTTAATTTATTGAGATTGTTTTGTATTCTAACATGTGGTATATTTTGAAAAAAGTGTTCCCTGTGCACTTGAAAAGATTATTTATTCTGCTGCTTTGGGGTGAAATGCTCTGAAAATATCAATTAAATCCATCTGATCTGGTATGTCGTTTCAGGCTACCTTGAGACAAATGAAAATGAATACACAACAATCCAAAATCTATGTGACAGAGCAAAAACAGTCCTAAAAGGGAAAGTCATAGGGCTTCCTCAAGAAGCAAGAAACATCTCAAATTAAAAAAAAATTTAGACGTCCAGTCAAGATCGAGGTGTAGGTAAACATGGCTTGCCTCCTAGCATAACCACATCAAAATCACAACTAAACTATAGAACGACCATTACTCCAGATTGGTTTAAGGGGCGGAGATGTGGAACAGGCCAGTCCCAAATCCATGTGTAGTGGATAAAAATTCAGGAGGGATATCTTGGGAGTGAGAAGTCCCAGACCCACACCTGGGACCTCACAGCCCAGGGTTAAAGTGCCAGGAAGATAAGTCCCCATAAGTTCTGGCTGAAAGAACCAGCAGGTACTGAGTTGGTGGAAGAAACTTCTGGAGTCCCATACAGTCCTCTTAAAGAACATACACACAGACTTACTCAGGCTCATTCCCTCTAAACTCTAGCACCAGGGTGGCAGCTTAAAAGGCACCAGTGGCATACAGGGGGGAAGTGAAGTGTCTGGCATCAAGGCAAGAGCTGGGGGACAGCTTTCTGCCAGACAGAAATGTGAGAAGAGACCATTGTTTCTTTTCTGAACTACCTGCCTTCAACACAAAGCCACAGACCCAGCAGGCAGGTTCCATATCTGAGACTCCATCAACCTGGCTAATACTGTTTGTCCAGCCCTGGATATCCAGTCCCACGAAAATTATGGTCCAACCCAAGCTGTTAACAGTTGTTTTTCCATATGAATGGCTGGTCTTGGCTCATGCTGCACAACTTCCTAAATCCTCTCAGCTGGCTGGCCTCTGCAAACCTCCCCCTCATACCTCTTGGTAAGCACTAGCAGTAGCCAGCCTAGGTTCAAGCTTGCCTTTGCCTGGGAATCACCAAACCCACCACAAGTAGCAGCCATCTCAGATTGTTTTACAGCTCATGCATGGTGGCCCCAGGTAGAACATGGGTAGGGGCTGACTTTGGCCTGTTCCACCCCAGAAACCCCAGAGTCTACACGCCCAGTGGACAGTTACAGATCGTGTCAGAGTACCACCACCCTGCCCCTGCACAGTTGATCTTTCTCAGAGGGCAAAGGTTGGTGGTCAGTGGTCTCGGCCAGTCCTTTCAGCTGACTGGCCTGGATAAATCCCTTCCATTGATCTGCTAACAGCAACCAAGGCTCAACTACATAAGGAGGGTGTACTCAGCCCATATAAAGGGCACACCTTGAGAACCCAGCTTGGGTGATAGGGATGGCTGTGCCACTGGATCCTACAGGACACCTACTATATTAAGACACACTACCATGACACAGAGTCAAAGCAGCTCTACATAATACATAGAAACAAACACAGGATGGTTGCCAAAACGAGGAGACAAAGATGTATGGCCCAAATGCAAAACAGATCAAAACTCTAGAAAAAGAGCTAAAAAAAAATGGAGATAAGCAATCTACCAGAGGTAGAGTTCAAAACACTGGTTATAAAGATGCTCAAGGAACGTGGTGAGGACATCAACAGCATAAAAAAGATCCAGTCAGAAATGAAGGATACACTAATTGAGATAAAGAACAATTGACAGAGAAACAACAATAGATTGGTTGAAGCTGAGAATCAAATCAATGATCTGGAACATAAGGAAGCAAAAAACAACCAATCAGAATAAGAAGAAAAAAGAATTTAAAAAATTGAGGATAGTATAAGTATCTCATAGGGGTATCAGAAGGAGAAGAGAGAGAACAAGAAACTGGAAATCGGAAATCTATTTGAAAAAATAATGAAAGAAAACTTTGTTAATTTGGTGAAGGAAATAGACATGCAAGTCCAGGAAGCACAGAGAATCCCAAACAAGATGGATGCAAAGAGACCCACTCCAAGACACATCATAATTAAAATGTCAAAGTTTAAAGATAAAGAGAGAATCTTAAAAGTAGCAAGAGAAAAGAAGTTAGTTACCTACAGGGAAGACCCCATAACACTGTCGGTTGATTTCTTAAAAGAAACTGCAGGCTAAAAGCGATTGGCAAGAAATATTCAGTCATGAAAAGCAGGGATCTACAGCCAAGATTGCTGTACCCAGCAAAACTATCATTTAGAATTGAAGGGCAGATAAAGAGCTTCCCAGCCAAGAAAAAACTAAAGGAGTTTATCATCACCAAACCATTATTATATGACATGTTAAAGGGACTTATTTCAGAAGAAGAAGAAGATAAAACTATGAACAATAAAATGTCCAAAAAAAAAACCTCCATATATATCAACAATTGAATCTAAGAAACAACCTAAGCAAACAAGAAGAACAGAGACAGAATTATGGATATGGAGAGCATTTTGATGGTTGCCAGATGGGATTAGGGTGTGAGGGAATGGGTGAAGAGGTGAGGGGATTAGGAAGTACAAATAGGTAGTCACAGAATAGCCATGGGGATGTAAAGTACAGTGTAGGAAATGGAGCAGCCAAAGAACTCATACAGATGACCCATGGACATGAACTATGGTGTGGGATTGCCTGACAGAGTGGGGAGTGATGGGTGAAGTGGGGAAAAGGGGAAAAAGTGGGACAACTGTAATAGCATAATCAATAAAGTATAATTTAAAAAATATAATGTTAAACCTAAAGGACCTAGAAAAAAATGGAAGTGAGTAATTGGTGTGTTTGAGCAAACAGGGTGTGATGTGTCCTGAGATAGAGGTGCCTCTATACCTTCCTACCTGTACCTCCACTCCCAAGTCTCTCTCAATTCTGGGACCCTGGAGAATATCCAGAAAGTTCCAAGGACACCTGAGGATAGGTTTGGAGGGTAGTTGAAGTTTGAGGGCAACACAATCAATCCCAATGCTGGTGAGCCTAGGTTGAGGTTTCCTGTGTCCTAGGCTGTGGTGAGGGTGTGTCGCCCCAAGTT
The DNA here is from genome assembly GCA_004026765.1 of Micronycteris hirsuta. NCBI lineage: Eukaryota > Metazoa > Chordata > Mammalia > Chiroptera > Phyllostomidae > Micronycteris > Micronycteris hirsuta. Next base: position 64,983 of record PVJI01003947.1, read on the forward strand.
TCAGACCTGATGCTGGACTTGGCTGAGCCTCAGAAGACCAGCAGCTCCATAGGGCCGGTCTAGGGTGAGGCATTGCATGGAGCTGACAGGGAGTAGAAATCCCCCTTGTTGACTGTTCATTGACAGCAGACCACACCTTGTATTAGCGGGGAACATTGGAACCAGAAGTAAAGACTGGCTAGAGAAGGGAGATGGGACAGGAGGGACAATTCCTACCTCAGTGGGGCAGAAGTCTGAGGAGGGCATAAGGATAAGATGTCTCGCTCCAAAGTCAGGGCAACAATCTACCATCATAAACACTCACCCCCCTGAGGAAAGGGAGCAGAATTTTGAGTTAGACCAATTTTTAGCCCAAGGGCACAACCATAGGAAACTAAGTTACTTGAGAGTTAAGTTTTTAGCTGTACATGGCTTCAAGAACTGGACTGAGTTAACTCATAGAGAAGCAAAGACTATTCTATTTGGCACATCTATGTTATGACTTTGGATTTTCATCCTGCTACTAGAACAATCCTGTTGGCTAAGGAAAGTGGGTGGAGCAGAGACCAGAGAGTGGGCTGCAGACACTCCCCATGAGTGAGGGAGGTGCCATCCACCCAGGCCAGCGGGGGCTGCATGGAGCAGCTCCATCCCAGAGGAAAGTACTTTGGCTCCCAGAGTGAACCTATGCATTACAAAGACACTTGTGTATCTACACTAGCCAAATAAAGTGCATTATTCGTTCAAAAGCTGCTGGGCGCTGTCCTCTCTGAATCATATCACATCAGCGGAGTAGGGAAGGCAATAAGAATCACAGGCTAGTCCAAGCTTCCCTGGGCTGGGTGTGCCCGGCGCCATGGAAATCTATTGTCAGCACCCCAGGAAGCACCACACAGTGGCCAGATTTGCTGGCGCTTAGCCCTCAACTGGTGTTAATTATGAGGAAATGCAAATATGGGGTTAAAATTTATGTAAAAGCAGAGAGAATTAATCCCTAGAATCCTCTGGCTCCTGGTTCCAGGTTTATCTTTTTCAATGGGTGCACTTTACTAATGTGAAAATAGTCATCTTGTGAATGTCAAAATTAAACCCTATAACTAGTAAGTATATAATATTTAGTAGGTGCCAGGTGCTATTATAGGGGCTTTTTATAAAATAACTCATCTAAACCTTACATTGACCCTATAAAGAAAGTGCAGTTATTCTCCCCATTTCCCATAAGAAGAAACAGGCACAGTGAGGTTAAGAAACTTGCCCAATATCGTTAGTAAGTAGCAGCCCTGGCAATCATACAGGTGGCATGATAAATGAACTTGAAACATAAACCAGTCTTAGACAAGTGCAATTCACCATATTCCGTTCTTTGTACACTGTAGGGAGAGGAGCTGCGACAGTCCCCCCTTGCTCCTCCTTCCCTTTCCTCAGAGCAGGGCCCGTCTTGCAGAAGCCGGGTCTGGTGTGGGTTCAGCAGCCTTCACCTGTCCAGGTCCACCTGGAGCTCTGACACATCATTGGTTTCCTGAAGGGACACCACAGGAGGGCAGGAAGAGGTCAGTGTCTGTTCTGAGAAAAAACACTCACCAACTCTCAGAAAGTGCAGAAAGAAATTTAAAATGATAGGGGGATGTCATTCATTTGGTGTCTGCCTTTTAAAAAGTTGGGATCCAACTGGACTTTTTTTTCAAAATTATTCAATAATCTGTGCTTATTTTTGGTGAAAGATGGAAGTAACAGACTACCGTATTTTTCAGACTATAAGATGCACTTTTCCCCCCAAATATGGGAGGAAAATGGGGGTACATCTTATAGTCCAAATGTAGCTTACCTGGCTCACTGTGGGGGTGGGGGAGCAGCGGTAAAGTGGGGTCACAGGAGGCAGGAGCAGGTAAAATATGTTACGACATTTTTTGCTTCAAAACTTTTTTTCCTATTTTCCTCCTCTAAAACCTAGGTGCATCTTGCGGTCCAGTGAGTCTTATAGTCTGAAAAATATGGTAATATTTAATCAGATGATAAAGTTTACCACACATGCCGGGGAAGGCTGACTCCTGGCAAAACGGTAAAGGGTAGAGCTGGGGTCTGGGCCTCCCATCCCCCATCTCACAGTCTCACAGGACCATGGAGCATTCGCGCATGAAGAGACCTGAAGGAGTTGGGTCCCACCTCCTGCTTTCACAGCTAAGGGAACTGAAGCCAGAGACTGCATGGAATTTGGTCCAATTAGAAAACCCTGCTATCTGGACTTCTAGTCCCCAGCTACTCAGAACATGCGCATCCACTACACACATCCACAAACACACTCACACAGAGGCGTGTCACACTGACACATATGCAAACTCCCACATGCATATACACATGCACATATGCACACAGACATGGACAGGGATACAAGCAAGTACATTCACAGACACACATGTGTACACAATTGTCCTGCTCCTGCAGGAAGTCATACTTTCTGCCTAAATTTTCAACAATAAACTGGTAGTAGTGGAAATTGATTACTCTTCCCTAAGAACATGTGCATTTTCATAAATGTCTCCAGAAAACAGAACAAAATTGAAAATCCAAAGTAAAGAATTCTAAAGGTGCAATTTCAGGCAGAGAATCAGAGACTGGGCGCTGCCCACTGCCCTTCCAATTGCTTCCTTTGGGAAAGCTCCTTGGCCTGGGGGCCATCCTGGAAGGTGAAGGTCCTTGCGAAGATGTGAGCATTTCCTCTCGATCCACATTGGTCCCAGCCCACCTTGCTTGGGCTCCACTTTCCCACAAGCCTGGCTCATTTAAAAAGGGGGTGACCCCACATCCAGAAAACATGTTCAATGAAAGTAATTCAAAACCTAAACAATCAACTTAAAAGCTAAAAAAAATCAAAACAACAATAAAAGCATTTCATAAAAATCTGTGAAATACAAAAGAATCCATGTGTAGGCTACAAAGAAGTTATTCATTTTTCTCTGTTGTTTCCTCTTCAAGAAGACAAACTGCCTCAGAGCCGTGGCTGGGGCTCTAGCCCGCTGGGTCATCTCACTGCTCTGAGGAACCCCGGGTTTGGCCAGGTCCTCCCACTCCCTTTGGTTCAGAGTTTAGCTGAGAGCGAAGGCTGACGGTGCCCTTCCCGTGTTGAACACCAAAACACAACGTTCATTCGAACAAAAGCTTCTGGTCTGCTTGGCTGGGTTCAATGTGAGTGGTTTGCCTGACCCACATATCGCAGCTCCCTGTACATTGCAATAGCTCACATCATACATTGAGGTCGAACTTGGCTATTGATCTATTTAAACATAAATACTACAATTAATTAGAGATGGACTTGGACTAAAATAGCTGACCTTTCTGGGTTCTTCAGAGTGTCATTGGGATATCCTCAGATAGGAGATAAAGAGCTCGCTAAGGACATTTTTCACCCAAAGATATTCTCGGCAAATGACTCCATGGGGCTGAACCAAGGGCTTGCTTCATCAGAATGCAGTGTGTTCTATCAGTTTAGCATGAAAAAATCACGCCCTTTCACCCCAGAGAAGCTCAGGACGGCCGTGGGACAGGCCAGTGAGGAAGAGGCTTGTTTCTTGAAATATATATACTGAAGTGCAGAAAGAAATGCAGGAATATTTTTCACTTGGCCGTGAGCCTCCTGGAGTATGTCACCCTCCAGTGATGGATGGCCACACAGGACGGGAAGATGGAGCTCCACGCCATCCCCAGGGCTTCATTCATATTCTGGTTATCTTAGCAGAAATCAGCAACAGACCACAACAAAAGTGGACATCGAGGTTTTCATCGAGGCCTCTCTGTGCGTGAGTGGGGGCTGAGCGTCCGTCTCCCAAACTCTCCAAGCACAAAGCAGCACGTGTGTGTTCCCAGGTAACACCCAAGGGCTTTTCGCTGGACTAAGAGTTAGTTCTACCTGCTCACTGCAGCCAGAGAAGCCCCACGTGACCTGACCCCAGCCTCTCTCTTCAACTCATCTCAGTCCTCCCACACCTAACTCACGGCCCTGGTGCATTGGCCTGTTGTTTCTGCTTCTCAAGTGTGACCAGCTCTTCTGTCCTCAGGCTGTGCTGAGGTTGGGTGGGACTACAGAACACTCTTTGCTGAGCATTGCCAGGGCTCCACTGGTCCCCTCTTGTCATCTCCATCCCAGGCCTCAGTTTCCACATCCTCCCCGGCCACCCTCCCTGGCGTAGCCCTCCCATTCCATCCCTCTCATCTCCTGATTTTGTTTTTCTCCTAGCACTTTATTTCTGAGCTGCTCTTGTTTATTTGTTTCTTATTTCTTGTCTCCTTCCCTATTCTGGATGAAAGCTTGAAAACAGAGAACTTGACTGTCCTTTTATCATTGTACTTAGCACATAGCAAGCACACCATAAAATATCTTCTGAATAAAGAAAGGAATATTAGAGTTTTGAGGAGGTACAGTCATATGAAGATTTCCTTCTCAAGATTTCTTCTTCCTCGCTACTTTATCAGGCAAGTTGGAGCTTTCGGTCTCCCAAGAGTGAGACAATTGCACTGGTTGATATGGCAAAGGTGACTGGATGTGCAGGCCATCTTGGTGATGCTTCATAACCTCATCAAGCTCCTGGTCCTGTTCATCAGGCAGCCTGGGATCAGAGGTCTCAGGTGGCCGGACAAGAGTGCTATGCACTGGCTGCTTGCACCCAGGCTCGGTCCCAACGAGGCCCACCAGCCCCAGAGGCTCCCTCTCTATGCTTGTACTTGTAACAGCAGCAAAAAATGTCTGGCTGAGTGGCTCAACCTTTAGGGGTATTGGAGTCCAGGTCTCACGTCAGCCTGAATCATGGTTGAAATGCTGGCTCTGCCACTTACTTGCTTTTCAGTGTCAAGCCAGTTACTTGACCTCACTAGACCTAATGTAATAAGTGAGAAAACTTAAAAAATAAAAAATAGAGTGACTATTTTCCAAGTTCTGTGCATTCTCTTGTCTTTCAGTCTCAGCTCGGACATCACCTCCCTGAGGCCTTCCTTTTCTTGCTCAGGCCTCTCTATCCCAGCATGCACTTTGGTTTTTTGGTAGCGCAAATCACCAGCAGACAATCTGTTTGGCTCATACATTTGTAGTTTATGGTCTGTCCACCCCCACTAGGATACGAAGGAGATCCTTTCTGTTGTGTTTGCTGCTATATCCTCAGTGCCTGGAATGGTGCCTGGCTCATAATAGATACTCAACTAATGTTTGCTGAATATATGACTGAATGTTCCAGCTGCTTCACATATGCTACTTCGATTAATCTTGACAATTCAGCACAATATTATTGCCATTATTTTAAAGATAGTGAAAACAAAACTGAAATAACCTAAATAATTTAATTGATACTATTTTCTGAGTGTTCATTAAAGGTCAGGCACTGCTAAGGGATTTTCAGTGATTAAGAAAGGGGGGCAAATGAAGGAGAGATGAGGCCAAAGGACATTCAGAGCTGACCACTTCCACTCTGGGCTGGGTACTGACTTACTTTAAATGAAAATTACTTCGTAAGATGAAGTCTAAGCTTTCTTTGATCCCAAACTGTTCTGAATTCCCATTCACACACACATGGAAATTATTTAACTGCAACATCACTGGAATTGACATCACTTACAATTGTTATCAGTCTGCTAGCAACAGAAACCCACCCACAGGGCTCCAACATCCATTACGTTTTTCCAGGTATTAGTAAGTCTGGGGGCAGATGGTCCAGGGCTGTTTAGCAGCCACGTGGTGTCAACAACATCTCAGTCTTTTCCTAACTTTTTGTTCTGACCTATTGGCATCAGCCTCTTCTTCACGGTTGCTGCTTCTTGGATGCAATGTGGCTGCTACATCAAGAGGCTGGAGATCATTGTAATTAAACAACAATAAAATAATTTAAGATAAAAAAAAAGAGGCTGGAAAATTGAACTTTTTGTCGGCATTTTACCTTCCAAGAAAGAAGAACGTAGCAATTGGGTAGAAAAACCACAAAAATGATGGCTAGTCCATCAATTGACAAGATAACCAATTGCGCTTTAATAAATATATCTGATAATCAGAGATCAAAATAAGTTATGGGGAATATAGTTAATCTGTAGTGTTTCAAATTACCAGGGAATCAATTTGCATTGAATCCCACAAACTATAGAGAGTTTTAAAAATAGATTGATGAATGCCTTTGAGTCAGGCACTTCCAGATATTTAGAGAATGGAGGTGAGTTGTGAGCTGTTTTCCAAAAATTTGACTGACCCTACCCAGGATACAGACTTACCTTGTGCCATCTACAAAAGCCTGGATCTAGCTGCCGTAGTGAAAACGCATCATGGAGAGCACACCTGAAGTGGATTCCTCTCTACACAAAGGACGGGGAACTAACATCTGGATGGGAACTAACACCTGTCGAGTGTTGGTGAATACTGTGCATTGCATTCACAATAGCTCATCTCTATCCCTTCTTCTCTGCTACATGACCGTGCCTTGTTCAGTTACTAAGATACCTTAGGTCACAGTGTAGGTCTTGACCCCAGCTCCAAGGAACAAATTTTGATTGGTCTAAATCAGTCATGGCAAACTCCTTACCACTGGACAATAAATGATCTCTGGCAGGAGGCTTGGGGTGAGGGTGTTGCCCAGTTTTGGCTAATGAGAAGTAAGAGAAATTTGCTGGTGATGGTACACCATGGCTGAGGGGGTGACTTGGGGAAGGGACTCGGGGAAAGGACTGGGGAGTGAGTCAGTTCTCTCCTTTGTCTTGCAACTCTGAGGGTAGATGTGTCTCTGAAACTGTGCAGCCTTGTTGGGAGACCTTAGTCCTGGCCTTGTTTTGTTGCTGAACCGTCCTGGGCAACTACTACCTCTGGATTTCTTGCAATGTGAGAAAAGTACACCCTTACTGAAAACATTGAAGTTTTTTTTTCTCCCTATTACTTGCAGCCATACACAATTCTCATTCACATATGCACCCTCTGTCAGGCACTGACATTGGTGCTTTACCTACCCAGTTCTACACTTTCTGGCTCTGTACTTGACTTTGGTTTTCGGTTCTATGATACAAGGCTAATGAAAGCACCTGCCTCGATGACTGTGGTGAGGATGAAATGAGCAGCCCATACAAAGAGCCCATTGCTCCTCCTGTCACATTGTAAGCTGTCAGAAAGTGGTAGCCATCATTATGATTCAAGAGCATTGGGAACTGTGTAGGGCTGGCTGGTGGAAAAGGAGAAGGAATAAGAGGGTCGGCAATAGAGCTGCTGGTGGGAAGAGGGTGAGGGGCTAGAAATGTGGCCTGGGAAACTTCATGGGCTTGTAACCACTACAAAGCCTGACTGGGAAGGCCCTGGGAGGAATGGAGGGAGCAGAAGGCAGAGGCGAGGGAGAGAGTCACATAGTACAGTGTTATGAGCATGTCAAACAGAACTTCAAATCTGCAAAATAAGCCAAGGAGAGCTTATTTTGATGTTGTGTTGGATGGGAATAGGATCGTGAAAGAATGTAATTGCTATGCTCAGAAACTTAGGGATGAATGCATAAATACCTTTGGTACACTTTTATTTCAAAGAGCTCTGTATTTGGCTGATAGGATAGAGTATGTGCTAAAGCAAAACATGTAAAAGAAACAGACAGAGAAAGAAAGCCAAGCCTGACATGAGAGGAGCGATATCACTTTTGAATCATTCCTTGTTTTCTGTTCTGTTCTGCCAACAGTCGGGGTTAATTCTCTCTGACCAGAATTGCTCATTTAGACATTTCTACTCACCTCCAGATTCTCACACAAAGTGCAAGCAATCTGGCAAACTAATCTTCGCCAGTCTTGGCTGGTTACCTTGAACCACAGAGAAGCAAGTTTGCTCATCTTAAAGATGCCCCAGCTGAAAGGGTCCAGAGCCAGGGGTGTCCAACCCCCGCCAGCCCACAGGCCCCATGTGGCCCGGGATGGCTACGAATGTGGGCCAACACAAAATGGTAAATTTACTTAAAACCTTTCTTTTGCTCATCAGTTTTTGTTAGTGTTTGTGCATTTAATGTGTGGCCCAAGACAACACAACATTCCTTCTTCTTCCAGTGCGGGCCAGGGACACCCAAAGCTGGACACCCCTGGCACAGTAATGCTGACCCCTTTCACTTTAGGACCTCGGTCTAAACACCCAGCAGGTCTCAGGCTTCCATGCAGAGTGCTCCCAACCCAGGCAGCTGATTATGATCTGAAGGTGTTAGTCTCTCCTTTTGTTCCGAATGCCTCTGGGAACTAATACATGACTTATGAGAATTTTGTAGGCCAGAAATACGTTCGATGGCAGAAACAAGCCCATCTTTTATGTATAACAGACCCCGTGTGTGTGCATGCGTCTCCAGCCCTCCACCTTTTCTCACCTGATTATCACTAGGAGCTATGGTCCCCTCCACGGCTCTCCCTCTACCCAGCCATCCTCCTCATTACAGTCAGAATGAAGTTTCTAAGATGTGAACCTGCCTCTTCCCTGCTTAGAACCCTTCAAAGGCTTGTCCCGAGGATAAAGTCCAAGTCCTGAATGACAGGGCTTGTTAATCAGGTGACCTTCTCCCTCGTTTGTCTGGGACAGTTCTGACTCATGTCTGTTGTCCCAGATATTTATCAACAGTGTCTCCATCTCCTTTCACTCCAAAAGTATTAAATTGGAAATAGAGGGTGGAAGATAAATCATTTGGATGCCCTATTGACAGGGCCTGAAACTCTCCAGCTTTTGTTATCGCTTCTCCCCAGTTCAATTCCATCTCCAGAGAACAAATATGCTGCATTTTCCCTTACGTAGGACCTTTCTTGGTACATGCATGCTTTTCTTGCCTGAAGCATTCCCCTTGACTCCAACCAGATTCACTCGGCTAACTCCTTCTCATTCTGGGAAACCTTCCCCGCATCCGCACTTCTTTCAGAGTTGGGTAGCCCTCCCATCATATCCTAAACTGTCCTCACCTCAGCTATCACACCACCTGAGATTGCCCACCGCGGCACAGATTCTCTTACCTCTCTCAGAGAGCCACGCATGTTGGCACAAAGATTATATATCCCCGCCTGTCGCCATGTAACTTTCAGGGTTTCATGGAAGGGTGCCCTTGCTGCCCCACTGATGGCAGGTTTGGCCACCCGACTTGCTATCACCAGTGGGAGGGGCTATCATGGACGTTGTGTCTGACGGGAGCTCCAGGGGCCCTGGAGTGTATGCCCCAGCCCACAGGAGCAGCATATCCCGCGGAAAGGCTTTTCCTTCAGCCAGATCTCAGCGTGAAAAGACTTGAGAGCAAAGTCACGTGGAATGGAAAAAAAGAGCAGTGGTGATTGCAAATCACCTGAAATTTGCAGGGTGTCACTGCCGGGGAACCCGGTGAAGGCTGACTGCTCTGCGTAATCTCCTTTCCCTCTTAGCCAGTGAAAGGCCAGAGGTCAGAGAGCATGTCCACCTAATTCACCCAGTGTCCCTGGCCCCTGGAGCCCCACCCAGCATGGGCATTCCTCCTTAAGTTTCATTCAGTGAATGCGTGGGTGTGTACCTTGGGCTTTGTGGAACACTCTGTTGAATAATGAGTTTTCCCAGGTCCAGATGGGTTACATCTTTCAAAACATTATGCTTCGCACACAACATTTCCATTTCCTTCTTAATTCAATTTTCACACAGAACTCTGTAAAATAAAGAGGTATCACCATTTTGTAAATGCGAAAACTGATTTCAGAGAGATTTTTACTTCTAAGATCACACAGCTATTTAACAGCGAAGAACGAAAGCTTTCATTCCCCAGTGCCCAGTGCAGGTTCTTTTCCATCCTGCCCTTCACCCTGATCCCAGGGAAGACAGAAAATAACTTCACCCAAAGGCTTCCTGGTGTTGGCTTTCATCTGCTCGCTGTGACCACTCTTCCCGGGAGATACATTGAATCCATCACCCCTCTCTTTGGGATTAAGGGGAGGGGGTATAGTTAGCTAAAATGTCTTCTCTATTTAAAAAAAAAAAAAAAAAAGGACCATTTGAAGAGTAGAGAGGAAGAGAGAATCACCCAAATTTAGTTCCTGTCTGGTCTTTGTAGATTTCAGGTACAAATTCTGAGCTCCCACAGAGTAAATGAAATTTTTTGTTCTCCACAAAGGTTGTGTTCAAGAGAACAGACTCCAGTCTGCTTCACCAATCCAGATCCTCTTAAATTTTCAAAAAAGAGTAACTCTTATTTTTGGTGGCTTATTTAAGTCAAAGCTGATGTTTAAGTGTCACTACTTCCCACGGCAACAACCTTTATTGATCATCTCTATGCACAAGGCATTGTGCTGGTGGGAGCTGAGTTAATTTTAAGTGCTTCCTAATTGCCCTCTGGCTGGCTAAGGTTAAAGTAATTCTTAATCAAAACCTTTGCATCTGTCTTTACTGAGGAAAATGTAAGGGCCGTGCTTCTCTCCTTTGCCGCACATTGGAATCACCTGGGGAGCTTTTAAAACTAGTGGTGCCTGAATCCCACCTCCTGTGTTCTCATTTAATTGGTCTGGGATATCACCTGGACATTGATATTTTTTTTTAAAGTTCCCCTTTTAAAGTGGATGGTAGGTGCAGGCAAGGTTACAAACTACGCCCGAATTGCTTCTTGGAGACAAGTGATCAGAATCATTAGCTCACACAACGTGACGTTTTCGAGATCCTCCTGACCCAGTTCGCCAGCTGGATTTCAGACAGGGCAGTGGGGCAGAAAGAAACCCCGTACAGGGTGGTCAAGAGATCTGGGCTCCGGACCGGTGTCTGCCGCTCACTTAAAAAAGTGACTTATCTTGACTTAAATGCTCTGGATCTAAGCTTTCTGGTCTGAGAAATGAAAGGATTAAGAATAGGTCAGTGTTTCCCAAACTTTTATTGTGACGACCACCTTTTAAGCCCTCTCTTCCCCAAATGGATATGTTTAAAAAACTTCATCTATTAAACTCCGTTAAGTGTTAATTCCCCCTCCATCAGTTATATTACACTGCCCAAAATTATTGGTTTACAAAACTTCCTTTTCTCCCTTTGAGCATTATAGGAACTAGTGTTTTTCAGGTTAGCATAAAAAAATAGATTTTGCCCATTTCTGGTTTCTCACCCCTGTTATCTAACAGAGTTAAAATGTGATTACCAGTATGCAAACATGACAACATCCCACAGGGCAGGCTTGCTTACACATTTCTAAAAGCATCTATCCGTAGTTCTTCAAAAAAATGTTTTTTATTATGATAAGAGATTGACCCAGTCTGACTAAAATAAATCCCTAGATTTTTGGATCATCCTCTTTCAGCAAGTTACTAAAACCTTATCAAAATCCCATTTCAAGGAGAGCAGGTGGGAAGCGGGGTCCCATGCACTTTGGAGGCTCAGGCCCCGGTGTCAGTGCGCGTGAGCATCGCAGCCTGAACTGCACACACCTCCTCGCCCACCTGCGCGGGGAGGTTGCCATTAGCATTCTAGAGTTATTCCTGTGATCACACAGCTGGCTCCAGGGTGCATCCTGGGTGATGTCTATTCAGCTCGGATGAGAGGAAGTTGTTGCCTCAGAGCCAACAGGAATTCAAAGCCCCGACTGTCTTGTGCCTCAGCATGTTTAAATCTAGCTGCTTCCTCCAAATCTTCAGTTTTATTCACCATTGTATTTGTTTTCCCTCCTGCTAATTTTGAGATATGAGATGACCTCCTTCAAGGCCTTCCTTGGAGGGCTCATTAAAATTCTAGAAAGTCTTTCATTTTCTTGTTTCTTCACCGTCGTTAATTTGCATGGTCCTTCCTAATAAGAAGGTTAAGGGGAGTGTGGAGCTACTTCACGCAGCATTTCAGCCCTGTTCACAGCCACTAAATAGGTCACACCGGCTATGGGGCCCGTGAGAACATTGTCTCTCTCGCCAGATTTTACGTCAGCTATCCCAGAGGATACTGCGCACTTGAAATCACTTGTGCTTTTTATTCCCTGTAGGAGCCATGTTAGTTATTTGGCTCTGGTGAAACTTTACATTTTTACTTTACAGTTTTCAGATTTTTTTATTTACCAGCTATAGCAGGTGTTTCTTTCCCATTAGAAAATTGAAAAACACTACCCCTTGACACCTGGACAGGTTTTCCTCCTTATAAATGAGGAGTCACGTTTATCTTCCAGATTGCTAATTTCTTCTTCATAACAGCCTGCTCTTGTTTTAGAGCCTCTTCTTCTTGTGTGGCAGATACAATTCTCTTCTTTTTTTCACTCGGAATATTAAATGTAATTGTTTTATTTTTATTTTTTAGTGGTTTGTTTTTATTGTATGTTTTCCATTGCCATTTGTCTCCTTTACACCACTTCCATCTCCACCTACCCCACATCCCCGCCCCCACCATCACCCTCCTGTTTTCTGTGTCCATGAGCTCTTTTCCTCTTTTGCTAGATCCTTCCACCCCCCAACTCTCCCATTCCTATTCTAACGGCTTTGTTAACTCTGTGTCCAAGAGGTAGGTTCTTGTTGTTTTGTCTTTTCTCTCTTGTTTTTTTTATAAAAATTTTATTTATTTTTAGACAGAAGGGAAGGGAGGAGAAAGAGAGGGAGAGAAACATCAGTGTGTGGTTGCCTCTCACGTGGCCCCTACTGGTGACCTGGCCCACAACCCAGGCATGTGCCCTGACTGGGAATCGAACCGGCAACCCTTTGGTTTGCAGCCCACGCTCAATCCACTGAGCTACACTAGCCAGGCTCTCTTGTTCTAGGATAGTGACTTTCCTCAAATGCTGATATTTCTTGGTTGTGCATCCCTTTTTTTTTTTTTTTGCAATAGGTTTCTCCACTGACCACCAGAATGGAAGCTATGTATTGTAACTCCCTAACCTTGAAATTTTTTTTGTAGAGACCCTCCTAGTTTCTGGTCAGCTGACAGTCCCCCTTGTGTTTGACTACCTGAGGACAGGTATTGCAGTGTGTACTGTCTACCACCATGTCCTGAAACCAAGAGTAACTTTTGCACATGGTCCTACTTCCCTAGGATATTATTCAAGGAACTTCAGAAAAAAAATTTTTTCATTCAAGGCTTACCCCAGAGGTTGTCAAATTCTGTGGTCACCTTTCAGGTTTAATTTTTGCTGTCATTTATTCCAATTTTTAAACAACATTCACTTACTGAGGGCCTGTTACGTGTTTTGAAATCGTTTCTGGCTGACTTCCACACTAAATGAGATGTGTAGCCTTGAGCTCATTAAGTCTAAATTTCCTCTTCATTGAAACTGGGAGAGTAATTCCTACTCTCTAGAGTTAATGGAAGGATATGAGTTATATATACTTGCTGACTTGTTGCCTGCCCCACAGCAAATGCTCAGCCTACCCCCAAGTTTTTATCCACATAGTGCTAGTTCCAGGGCTCTTCACTTCTTCATGTGCACCCAGATTTCCCTCCACTAGGGTTTCCCTTCTGACTGAAGAACTTCCTTTAAAGTTTCTTATAGATCAGATCTGCTTGTAATGAATTTTTTTGGCTTTTTGTATGTTTGAAAAAGTCTTTACTTCACCTTCATTTATGAAAGATATTGCTGGGTATAGAATTCTATAGAATTCCATAGAATTCTAGAATGATCACTTTTTTCCTTTTAATACGAATATGTGAATCCACTATTTTCTGGATTGCATCATATTCTATAATCATTTAGCTATCATTCTTTGTTCCTTTGCACATACCATCTTTTTTCCCTCTCTGAGTGATTATTTTAAGATTCTGTCTTTAACACTCTTTTAAAGCAATTTAATTATTATCATCAGAGTAGCCTTCTTCAAATTCCTTGGGCTTGAATGTCAAATGAGCTTCTTGCACCTATAGCCTTATTAAAATTTGGAGGATTTTCATCCATTTTTTCTTCAACTGTTTTTTATTCCTACTCCTCCTTCAGACTCCAACTACATGTATATCAGGCTCCTTGAAGTTGACCCATGGCTCACTGAGGCTCTCTTCATTTCATTTCAGTCTTTTGTCTGCCTGTGTTTTGTTTTGGAGAGTTTCTATTGGCATGTCCTGAAGTTCACTACTCCTTGCTTTAGTGATGTCTAGTCTGCTGTTAATTTCATTCAGTGGACTTACCCTATCAGACTAGAAGTTCAAATCGCATCATGTTTTTATCCTCACCTGAGGATATGCTTATTGATTTTAGAAAAAAAGAAAGGGAGGGAGAGAGAGACAGCGAGAGAGAGACAGAGAGAGAGAGAGATGATGTGAGAGAGAAACATCAATTGGTTGCCTCACGTACATGCCCCAACCAGGGATTGAACCCATAAGTTAGGTGTGTGCCCTGACCAGGAATCAAACCTGCAACCTTTTTGGTGTACAGGATGATGTTCCAGCCAACTGAGCCACCCAGCCAGAGCACAAATTGCATCATTTTAATATCTTATTATGCTAAATATGCTTTTCTCTATCTTTTTAAACGTATGGACTCTAGTTATAACAAGTTTTAAAATCCTTGTCTCCTAATTCTGTCATCACTGTCATTTTTGAATTTTTTCTGTTGATTGTTTTTTGTCCATATTATGAGTCATATTTTCCTCTTTTATGCATGCTAGGTAATCCCTAGTTGAATATCAGACATTATGAATTTTATCTTGTAAGATACTAGATATTTTATATTCCCTTAAATATTTTTGAGCTTCCCCCCCACCGAGATGTAATGTAGTTACTTGGAAGCAGTTTGAAACTTCCAAGACTTACTTTTAAGATTTGTTAAACCAGAATAGCCTTCTGTCTAGAGCTAATTCCCCCCGCACTGAGGCTTCTGAGTACTGTCACCAATGCTCCAAGCATAACACTGTCTTGGCCCTCTGGCCAAAGAGAACATGAGATTATTCCTGGTCTGTTTGTTCCCAGGAACTCTTTCCCCTGCCTTGGGTGGTTTCCTCTCTTGTATTCACTGAGCAGCACTCAGAAGAAGACTGTAGGGAAACATTTTCCGATCTTCAGAGCTCCCTCTTTGTGCAGCTTTCTTCTCTTAGTGACTGTGCTCTGAGACTTAGCGTTGCTTTGGCCTCCGTTCATTCCCACCCTGTCTCCTCAACTCAGAGAGGTTGCTAGGTTCTGCGAGGGTCTCTCCCCCTGCCATGGCCTGGGCACTCTCCAGGCAGTAAACTGGGGCGATCATAGGGTTTGTCTGGTGTGTTTCCCTTCTCTCTGGGATCATTGGACTCTGCAGCCTGTTGCCCATTCTCGGCAAATCATTGTTTTATATGTTTTGTTTGTTTTGTTAGTTGTTTAAGGCAGTAAGATAAATCCATATTCCATATATATCATCTGTCCATGGGCACTTAGGTTGTTTCTGTATCTTGGTTATTGTGAATAATGCTGCATTGAACATGGGAGTGCAAATATCTCTTCAAGGTACTCATTTTATGTCCTTTGGATATATACCCAGGAGTGAGATTGCTGGATCATATGGCAGTTCTCTTTTTAATCTTCGAGGGACCTCCATACTATTTTCCATAATGGCTATACCAAATCATGGTTATTCTTAGGTTTGACTTTTATTTTAACTGTGTAGCCAACACTGTATTAGGCCCTATGAATTTTAAAAAGTACATGATAAAACTGGGTACTCTCTTATCTGTGTATATACGCTTTGTCTTTATTCTTCTGCACATTTTACATATTTATATTCTGCTTCATTTTTAAACCGGTAATCCTTCCCAATATTTTTTCTGATGTTTCCTCTTTGCCTTTGCAATAATTATTTTTTATATTTGCATATTCTTCCATTGAGAGGATGTACCTAATTTACTTACTCATGCACTAATTTTTGAGTAATTAGGTTGTTTGCAATTTTCTCTGCTGAGATAAAACCAAAATGTAATACTATTTGTCTGTATATGCATGTTGAGAAATCACCATATTAGGTTCCTTTGCAACTTGCAACAAGGAGGAAAGCCTTAATAATATTATAAAGTCAGAGATCCACTTGTTTGCTCTATAATTTGCTTCCTTTATCTCCTTCTTTCATTCTCTCTCTCTCTGTCTCTCATTCCTGTCCTTTCTCTACCTTTTTTCTTCCATTCTTCCCAATAAGCATGTATTAAACCCCTTCTTTATGCTTGTGCATAAGGTATCATTGTGAAAAAAAGGCAGGATCCTTGCCTTATTGGAACTTGTCAAGCAGGAGGCAGATGGAAAATCTAAGAAGTAGTAATAATATATAATAAGTACTCTGACAAGGGAAAGAACATTTGAAAAATTCAGATAACATTGGCCCATGCAGGTTTCACACCTCTCTCACCGGAGAGTAAGAGACGGGGGAAGGAACAGGTACTCTGGCCGGCTGCTCAGCTTTCCGTGATGTGGTGCATAGACATGCAGGGGGTTTAATATCTGACAGGTTTGGATTCGAGACCAGGCTCTGCTACCTACTGGCTGTATAAGCATGAACAAGTTAACTTTTCTCAGTCTGACTTTTAACCCCAAATAAGAGTCATAATACATCATAGGGGTACTGTGGGAATTAAAGATAATGTATGTAAAGTGCCAGGTGCTTAGAAAAGTATCTATTATTGTAAGTAACTGTTTGATCTTGGGTGAGACAACCCCTCTGGACTTCAGTTTACTTATCTGAATGTGATTATTTGTAAGACCCCTTTCTAAAGTTCTACAAAGGCAATAAATGTACACAAATGCCTACCAATGGTATATCTACTCCGTTCTCAGTACACACTGAGAAGGTATTTTAGAACCTCTGCTGAGCCAAGTACTTCTTCCTTATCTCTGATCTGGCCTTGATGTGAAACTTTTCTGAAATAAAGTGGAGTTTTTTCTTCTCTGAAAGCCTGATAGTTATTAGGAAACCACCCATGGGCCAGCTGTTCCCCACCAACTGCCTAGACAGCTTGGCATCTGGCTGGGAGAGCAAACCAGGCTCTGATTTAAAGTGAATAAACCAAAGATTTATGTCAAGGGGGAAATTTAACATGCAGAATTAAACAGAAAACCTGGGATATCAAACGTTTCCACTAACTTCTGATAGAAATGGTATTTCAGGTCATCTCCAATAAGAATAGAAAACAACTTAAATTTCTTACTTTCTGGGTTTTTGGAGTAGCTACCTATAAAATTTCATAAAATGAGAACGTCCATGCCCTACTAAGCATAATGTTTATATCCTGTGAGATATTCTGGTGGCCAAGAAAAAAGAGAAACAGATAAGAACAGTTCCAAATTGTGTCAAGACAATCTTTGATGTGATTCTCTCCCTTCCTGGCAAATAAACATGGAGGGAAAGTCCCCCTCCCCCATCATTTCTTTCTTGTAAGCATATATTTCTTTCCCCCAAGTCCTATACTCTATATTTTACAAACCCCAGGTGCTTTGCATGTATTGTTGAGAACATACACACTGGGGAAACTTTAGAAATCAGCAAGTCCAACCCTTTCACTTTAAAGTTGAGGAACCTAAAGCTCGGGTTTAACAATAATGCTACTCAGTGCATGCGGATGGAGAGGAAGATAAGAAAACTACTCAGTGCATGCGGACGGAGAGGAAGACGGAGAAAGTGAAAACGTGACGGTTGTCCTCTGCTCAGGCTTCAGTCATGTTTGGGAACCACTCGTTGTGCTCAGCGACCTGACTTGTGAGCTATTGGGTTGATGCTGTTGTTAGGAGCAGAGATCGCTTTTTGGGTCAATCTCAATTGTCAAACCCAACATCACATATTGCTAATTGCTCCTTAATCCTTAGAGCTGGGTCTCAAGATCTTTAATATCGCCCACTGGCCAGCTATCCTGACAGCCTTAAAAAGAGATGAGTTTACAAACTCTTTTAAAAACTTGCCTTAGATAACTTTGTAAAAACAAGACAAACTGACAGCAGATGTTTCCTGACACAATGCCTTCACTTTGGCGTAATTCTACTTATGTAGAATTCCTGCCCAAAATGTATAACCTGAATTTAATAATGAAGAAACATCAGACAAACTGAAACTGAGACATAATATACAAAACAACTGACCTTTAGTTTTCAATGTCACCAAAGGCAAAACATTAAAAGACTGAGAAACTGTTTCAGATTAAAGGAGAATAAAGAGACTTGAAAACTGAATGTACTGCGTAATTCATGAGTAGATCTTGGGCTGGAAAAATACTATAAAGAACATTATTGGAACAATTAATAAAATTTGAATATGGGCTAAGTTTATATGATAGAATGGTATCAATGTGAAATGTTCTGAATTTAATAATCAAAATATGATTATGTAAAAGAATATAAAAATGTAATACACATTTAAATACTTAGGGACAAGGGGGCTTGGTGTATACAACTTACTCTCAAATGGTTAAGAGAAGCAATTCTGTGTGTGTGCACCTGTGTGTGAGTGTGTACGTGTATATGTATGTATATATATATATATATATATAGAGAGAGAGAGAGAGAGAGAAAGGGAAGAGAATAATAAAATGTGGCAAAATGCTAATAATCGGTGAAGATAGGAAAAGGACATATAGGACTTCTTTATATTAGTCTTAGAACTTTTCTTTAAATTTGAAATTATCTTAAAATTAAAAGTTGTCCATACACTAGCAATAAACAAGTGAATTTGAAATTTAAAACACAATACATTTATATTTGCACACAAAAATATAAAATACTTAGATGTAAACATTTAACAATATGTACAAGTTCTACATGAGGAAAACTACAAAACTTGTATTAAAAAATCAAATAACTAAATAAATAAAGAGATATTCCACATTCATGGATTGCAATATTGAATATTGTCAAGATGTCAGTCCTTTCTAACTTGATCTACAGATTCAACACAATGCCAAAATCCCAACAAGTGATTTTATAGACACCAACAAACTTATTTTAAAGTTGATATGGAGAGGCAAAAGACCCAGAATAGTCAATACAAAGTCTGGAGGAATGATGATTCTGATTTTAAGAATTACTGTAAAGCTATAGTAATCAAGATAGTGATTTTTATAGATATTTTATTGATTATGCTGTTACAGTTGTCCCATCCCCCCCTTTATTCCCCTCTGCCCTGCACCCCCCTGCCCATTCCCCGCCCTTTAGTTTTTGTCCATGGATCATACACACAAGTTCTTTGGCTTCTACATTTCCTGTACTATTCTTAGCCTCCCCCTCTCTGTTTTCTACCTACCATTTATACTACTTATTCTCTGTACTTTTTCTTCCTCTCTCCCCCTCCCTCTCTCCTGTTGATATCCCTCCATGCCTTATATAAATCCCTTTAACATTTCATATAATAAAGGCTGGGTGATGATGAACTCCTTGAACTTGACCTTATCTGAGAAGCACTTTATCTGCCCTTCCATTCTAAATGAAAGTTTGCTGGATAGAGCATTCTTGGATGTAGGTCCTTGCCTTTCATGACTTCAAATACTTCTTTCCAGCCCCTTCTTGCCTGAAAGGTCTCTTTTGAGAAATCAGCTGACAGTGTTATGGGAATTCCTTTGTAGGTAACTGTCTCTTTTTCTCTTGCAGCTTCTAAGATTCTCTCCTTATTTTTAATCTTGGGTAATGTAATTATGATGTGCCTTGGTGTGTTCCTGCTTGGGACCAACCTCTTTGGGGCTCTGTGAGCTTCCTGGACTTCCTGAAAGTCTATTTCCTTCACCAGCTCGGGGAAGTTCTGTTTCATTATTTGTTCAAATAAGTTTTCAATCCCTTGGTCTTCCTCTTCTCCTTCTGGCACCCGTATGATTCGGATGTTGGGACATTTAAAGATGTCCTGGAGGTTCTTAAGCCTTTCCTCATGTTTTTGAATTCTTGTTTCTTCCTTCTGTTCTGGTTGAATGTTTTTTTCTTCCTTGTGGTCCACACCGTTGATTTGAGTCCCAGTTTCCTTCCCATCACTATTGGTTCCTGTACATTTCCCCTTATTTCTCTTAGCATATCCTTCATTTGTTCATCTAATTTGTGACCAAATTCAACCAATCCTGTAAGCATTCTGATTACCAGTGTTTTGAACTGTGCATCTGATAGGTTGGCTATCTTTTCATCACTTTGTTGTATGTTTTCTGGTGTTTTGATATGCTCTTTCTTCGGGCCATTTTCCCCCGCTTGCTGTGCCTGTTACTTTAAGGGGCAGAACCTTAAAGGGCTGGGCAACCTACTTTCGCTATGTTGTGACGCTGCCTGTGAGGGCGGGACCTGAGAGGGAACAATGGCGCTTGCTCCACTCTCGGCCAGCTCCCAGTCACTTAATCCGCTACCCACAAGCAAGTGGGGCCCTTCCGTGCTGGCTCCCAGGTGGGTGGTCTTGTGTAGTTTTAAGTTTCTGTGTGTCTCTCCAATGAACTCTCCTGTGAGGCTGGGAGTTCCTCCCATTGCGGCCTGAACCCCCACAGGTGTTTTCAATCGGTGATTTGAGGCTTTGTTTCCCCGTGATGGTGGGTTGCGTGGTCTGCTCCACTCCCCAGCTTCTTCTCCCAGTTTATCTGCATGTGAATGAGGGACCTCCCGCTCCACCAGTCTCGGCCTGCTGAATCCAGGTGGGCCAGCTGCGGGTTTCTCCAGGTGTGCCGGTCATGGGTTTCGCTGAGTGCGCCAGGTGCATTTTGGCCAGACGCGCCCGCTGTGGGTCTCTCCAGGCAGCTGCTGCATTGCTGGTACCGCTCCACAAACCACTGTCTCGCCGCGTGCTCTCCTCCTGGCTCCACCCCACCTACGCTCTGGATGAATGTGTCTTCTTTAATTCCTTGGTTGTCAGACTTCCACACAGTTCAATTTTCTGTCAGTTCTGGTTGTTTGTTTTGTTTTTGAAATTGTTGTTTTTCCTCTTTTGGTTGTGCGAGGAGGCACAGTGTATCTACCTACACTTCCATCTTGGCCGAAAGTCAAGATAGTGTAGTATTGATGAAATAACAAAAAAATACATCAGTGGAACACAATACAGAGCCCATAAACAGACCCCCCCACACACAGCCAAGTTACCTTTAGCAAAGGAGCAAAGGCAACATAATGGTGCAGGGTAGTCTTTACAACAAATGGTTCTAGGACAACTGGATGTCCAGATTAAGAACATGAATTTGGACATAGATTTTATACCTTTTGTGGAAACCAATTCAAAATGGATCACAGACCTAAATGTAAACTGCAAAACAGCAAAACCTCTAGAAGTTATATAGGACAAAACCTAGATAACCTTGGTTATGGAGGTAACTTTTTAGATACAACATCAAAGGCATGATCCATGAAAGAAAGTATTGATAATCTGGATTTTATTAAAATTAAAAATTTTTTTCTCTGTCTTTTAAAATACTCTGACAAGAGAATGAGAAGACAAACCACAAACTGGGAGAAAATGCTTACAAAAACCATACCTGATAAAGGACTATTATTTAAAATACACAAAGAACTTTTAAACCTTCAAATAAGAAAACTAACACTATTAATAAAAATGGCCAAAAGACCTTAATAGACACTTTGCCAAAGAAGATACACAGATAACAAATAATCAAATAAAATTGTGCACATTATGTGTCATAAGAAAATTACAAATTAAAACAAAAATGAGATACTTCTAGACACCCATTAAAATGGCCAAAATCCAAAACACTGACAACAGCAAATGCTGATGAGATTGCGCAGCAATAAGATCTCTCATTCATTCCTGGTGGCAATGCGGATAGTGCATCCACTTTTGAAGAGTCTGTTGGTTTCTTACAAACTCTTACCGTACGTGGTGAGCATACTCTTACCATATAATCCAGCGACCATGTTTCTTGTTATTTACCCAAAGGAGCTAAAAACTGAAGTCCATGCAGAAACCTCTACACAGATGTTTACAGCAGCTTTATTTGTAATTGTAAAACCTGGAAACAAGGTGTCCTTTAGGAGGCGGTATATCCAGACAATGAACTCATATAACTTAGCACTAAAAAGAATAAGCTATCGAGCCACAAAAATACATGAAGGAAATGTATTAAATGTATACAATTATTAAATGTATATTACTAAGTGAAAGAAGTCAATCTGAAAAAAAACTACATACTGTATGATTCAACTAAATGACACTCTGGAAAAGGGGAAACTATGGAGACAGTAAAAAGATCTGATGTGGTTCCATCAGATCAGGAACTGAGGGTTGGGGGTGGATGAATAAGTGGAGCACAGAGAATTTTTAGGGCGATAAAAATTCTCTATATGAAACCATAATGATGGACACATGTCATTATACATTTGTCCAAACCCATAAAATGTACAACACGAAGGGTGAAACCTACAGGTGTGGCTCAGTCGGTTGGGTGTCATCCAGCAGGGTGAAAGGTCACCAGTTTGGTTCTAGGTCAGGGCACATGCATAGGTTGCAGATCAGTCTCCGGTTGGGGTGTGTACAAGAGGCAACAGATCGATGTTTCTCGCATCCATATTTCTCTCATTCTCTTTCTCCTTCCCTTCCCCTCTCTCTAAAAATAAACAAAACCTTTTATTTTTTAAAGAGTGAAACCTACTGTAAACTATGACCTTTGGGCAATTATGATATGTCGATGTAGGTTCATCCTTTGCAAAAACTTAACATTCTGGTGCAGGAGGTCAGCGTTAGGGGAAACTGTGCATAACTGATGGCAGGGTCATATGGGAAATCTCTGTACCTTCCACTTAATTTTGTTGTGAACCTAGAGCTAAACAGTGCAGTCTATTCAAAAAAACATTTAACTTACAGCTCCTCGGTATCTTTCCAGGGTAGGCTGAGTGAGAAGAAGACAAGATACACACAGGTACTTGTGGGTACCACTGACTAGTGACTTGATACATCAGCAAGAGCAGGAATTGGGAGAAAGTGGCCTATGTGTGAGCTTGTTCCTCTTGCCTTTGGACAGGTGACTAGGTAGTGGCTGATTTGCAAACAGACCCTCTCCTGTAATTTTATTTCACTAATATTTCAAATTACTTGCTAGAGTATCTACAAACCAAATAGACAAAATGGCCCCTTTGTCACATTCCCCATCCTTTTAAAAGGGTCACAGGTAACTGACACTCTCAGTACCGCGTGTCATGTGCCAGGCACATATCTACTCATAAAAATGTCCTAAGGCATTAATTATCACAGCTAAGGAGAGCAAAGACAGCAGCCCCTGCTAATTGTCAAAATCCCCTCTGTGACCGCACATTGCCACACACCCAGGCGGTGCTTAAGAGACATGAATTGGCGATGAAAGTTGCTATTCTTCTTTCTTGCGGGCAACAGCCGTGATAAGGTTGGGGGGGGACACCTCAAAAATCCCCTTCTGCCTGCGAAGGCTCAAACTCTCTAGGAACACTCGGATCCCAAGCACTGCCCTGCAAGAGTGATCAGCAATTCTGTTTGATTTAGGAAGTGCTAATCGATAACAAGTTTAATTTGGGGAACTGCACTGGCTTAATCATTTTGCATCTGGCACCCAGGACTGACACACCCCAGCTGGAAGGAAGGGAGACAGCTGGGGTGGGGGAGGGTGGAAAGAGAAGAGGGGGAGGAGAACATGAAAAACAAGTTCATGAAAAACCCAGGAAACCTCTTTTCTTGAGTTAAAAATTATTTCAACTTTCCAGGGCAAAATAGCATCCCCAAGTGAAAGACATGACTTAAATGCAAAGGCAAGTGAAGAGAAACAAAAGGCCCGCTCAGATGTTCCTGATGTTATCCGTCATTGTCACAGAATTCTGTACACATCATAACGATCCCCAGCACCCTGCCAGCTTGTCTCAGACACTCTTTCTATATCTTACGAGATTTTTTTTCCTCCAGTAAACTGCAGTTCACAACACAAGGTTTGACGGTAATTTTCATCAAACTGCAACTCACGCAGGTCTGCGAGAGAAGCATTATTCCTTAAATCCCGCTGTAATGCTCTTTTACCTTCAAGGCCCATTCCTTTCATACACTCTGTCAGCCAAAGGCGGCAGGAGAACAATTAGCCTGCAAGTCTATCTGTTTAAATTAATGATAAACAGCAGGGGGATTGCATACAAGGTGTGTTCAAACTCCCTTCTGGTGGATTCAGGGTATCTGCACTCCCCGTTTTCAGGCACAAGATCCCAAGAGGTTGGGCTGTGGGGTTTGACGATTGAAGGGGAGAGGCAGGATGCAGACCCTGGTACCTGGGCTGCAGCTCTGAGCCATCCCCCTGGAGGCAAATCTGAAGTTTGAAACCAGGCTGCACTGCCTATCTGAAGAAGCTAAGTACTGGCCGAGACACGAGATGAGGTGAGGCAAACAGATGGAAAATTGAGAGCAGGAGACCTGAGCAAGAGGGTTCTGAACGGAAGGCCAGCGGTAGAGCCTGGTCTGGTTTCCTGAGCCCCAGGGCCTCCTGGGCCCCCCCCTTCATATCACAGATGCCCCTGACCACACTGAGAGGAGGGAGGCAGAAGAGAAGGAAGGGAGTTTTAAGGACCCCAGGGAAGTCAGGATTCTGATGAAGGGAAAATAGTGAACTAAGTTTTCTTGGCTACTTCAGCATTAATACTTGGGAGCTAGCTAATTTCTATTTGGGAGCATGAAAATGGACCCATTTATACAGAGATGACTCTTTTGACAATTTTCTTGGCTTTTGGTCAAAATTGGTGATTGCTTTTTGCTCAAAATTGAAGACTTTCATGAATGAAATGAAGACATAAGCAAGTAGAAACAACATAGATATCACTGCACACCCTTCAGACTGGTAACAAAGCTCTTATCCCCTGTTGGGAATATAAATTAGTTCCCCACTTGGAGAACACCTTGGCAGTTCCCGTTACCACTAATGTATCGAGTTCCACTAGTTTATTGAGCAGTCTGGTCTCATTGGGTTATAAACATGACACGATTTTATTCTCTCTGACAAATGCCCCACTATGCCAGGGTGAGCCTCCCGGCCAGCTGAGGGACAGGCTTCCTACTCCCCTTTGGCCAGTTTCTCCAGTTTCTCCAGCTTTGGGCTACCCACACTTACCCAGGCTGTCTCCCTTAAAATCAGCCCTGCTTGTTTTGAAGCTCCAGTCTCTTATCTGATGGAAAGCTCTTATATCTCCCAGAAGAAGCTATTGTGAGGGAGGTGGGCCCCTCTCTCTCCTTCCTCCTCTTGAATTGGGTGGGCAAGAGGAGAAGGAAAATGGAAAATCTCCCTCTTGCATGATTGGGTGAAGGCACAGTGTTCTCTCCAGAGACTCCTCTCTGTGGTTTTCGTTGCTTCTCTGACCCACAGCAGTGGGCTGTTGCTCTCTCCTCCACATGGTGGGATCTTAATGCTGGGCTTTCAGGGAGCACATGTGTGGATTCCTTGAAAGGCTTCTTGGGGACCTGTGCCCTGGTAGCTGTCTGACACAGGATTTCATCTGCCTGGACTTCTTCTGGTCTGCCTCAGTGTCTCCACAGGGCATGACCTTCAGCCGGAGGAGGGTACTTTCATGGGAATACCACAAAGATGGCTCAAGCACAGCCACCCTCTGTAGTGTGCCCCCAATTCATGTAGAACGACAGTGGTGTATTTGTCATGCCAAATGATAGCGATGCCCGCTGCCTCTTTCTCTATACCCTGGAAGTATTAAGTGCTCTGCAAGTCCGACCCCTTCCACAATTTCTGTAAGACAGGACCACCAAACTCTGACTTCAATTATGGAAGGGAAGGAGAGTGGTCCTGATAGATGCTCAGAAAACCTTTATCATCCATAATCTTTGGTTTTCTTTTCTTGGCTGTCATGGTGGGTATTGTGGATGTGTGATGAGAGAGAACCTTTCTTTGTGAACTTGGTATTCTCTGAAAGACCCCTCCTCCCTGCCTGTTCTTCCCCTAGGGTGACCCAGGGTGGGAGCAATTAGAGAAAAGACCTATTTTTAGCATTGGTGCCTCTCAATATGCCTTCCTGGGAGGTAGCTGGTCACAACTTCTATGACGTCATGTGGTTTTGTGGAATGTGGGGGACTTAACATCTTTTGTCTTCAGCTGTAGGCCTTACCCACAATTCTGATACAACAGGAAAAATAAACAGAACATGTGTGCAGCAGACCACCCATCACTTCTACTCCTAAGAATGTATCTTAGAGAAGTTCTCACAGATGTGCATGAAAAGATGCTGGCAAGACTATTTCTAGCAGTAGCAGTATTGTTTATAGCAGTGAAAAATTGGAAACAATATAAATGTCATAATAAATAAAATGTGGAAGCTGGTTAGGTATTCGGCCCGGTGTGCACAGGTACGTCTAGGTATGTGCAGGTACCCCAAGGTCCTGTTTATGATGAATATCCGTGTATGCTATTCGTGCCAGGGCCATGCCAGTTGTTGAAATGTTGAATATCACTCCCTGACCATTTGACTGAACACAGTTATAGCAATGAAAACGAATGAACTAGGTAAATGTGGATCAGCTAGTCTAGATCTCAAATGTGAGCTCCAAGGAAAAAGTGCAGAAGGAAAAATACCATTTATACACAATTTTAAAAGTGTACAAAAAATGCTATTTGTTGTTTATATATTGAAGCTATAAAACATGGATAGGAAACAGAACACCGAATTCATGACAATAGCCTCTGGGGGAAGGTGGCGCTGGAGTGGGGAAGAGGAGAGGAGACAGCGTCTCTGTTAATGTTCTGTTGCTGATCTTAAGATAAGATCTGGTCACCAAGAGTAAGAGCATCAAAACAAAAATAGGTAAAGTGGACTTCATCAAAAGTAAAAACTCTTGTGCTTCAAAGGACACTATCGCGAAAGTGAAAAAAAAACAACCCACTTAGAGAATTGGAGAAAATGTTTTGAATCATATATCTGATAAGGGTTTAACATCCAGAATACATGCACAACTCCTACAACTCAACAGCAAAGGACAGACACCTACTTTTAAAAAGGGCAAAGAACTTGAATAAACATTTCTCCAAAGAAGACTTACAAATGGCCAATAAGCACATGGACAGATGCGCAATATCAATAGTCATTGAGGAAATGCAAATGAAGACCACAATGAGATACTTCACACCTACAGAAGGGTTATTTTTTTTTAAAGGAAAATAACAAGCGTTGGCAAAGATGTGGAGAAATTAGAACTCTCCTACATGGCAGGTAGAAATGTAACATGGTGCGTCAGCTATGGAAAACAGTTTGGCAGTTCCTTAAAAGCTAAGTATAGAGTTATCACGTGATCCAGCAATTCCACTCCAAGTTATATACCCAAAGGAATCGCAAGCGAGGACTTGAACAGATATGTGTATGCCAATGTTTGTTACAGCATTATTCACAGTAGTAAAACACGTTGATCCTGAGTGCTCATCGGCAGATGAATGGATGAAAAAAAAAGGTATACATACAATGCGAATATTATTTAGCCATAAAAAGGAATGAAGTTCTGGTACAAGCTGGAACATGGATGAACCTTGAACACATTTTACTGACAGAAATAAGCCAGACACAAAAGAACAAATGGTGTATGATTCCACATATACAAATATCCAGAAACAGCAAATTCATAGAGACAGAAAGTGGGTTAGAGGTTACCAGGGGCTGGCCAGCAGGAGAGTGGGAGTTACTATTCATGGTTACAGTTTCTGTTTGATATGGTAGAAAGGTTTTGGACATAGATACATAGATATAGGTGATGGTTGTGCAACACTGTGAGTGTAATTAATGCCACTGAATTATCCTAAAATGATTAAAATGGCAAATTTTGTTGTATATTTTACCACGATTTTAAAAATTAATGAATATATCAAAAACCATTGAATTATGCACTTTAAATGGGTGAATTGTTTGGCATGTGAATTATAACAATAATTTTTTTAAAGATCTAAAATAAATATGGCAGTGTTTATTAATCCTTGGAAATCAGTATGAGTGTTCATTTCAGTATTCTCTGTACTTGTCCAAATGTTCAAAAACATTTGTCTAAATCACCATACAGAAGACAAGAAGCAAGTGTGTAGCGAATGATCCCCAAAAGAGAACGTAGATAAACGTTCAAGAAGAGGGAAATAAAACATGCAGCATTTCCCCTCATTGCGTTTGCAAATGCATCTGCATCTTTAAGCAAACCATCTGCTTGCCCAATATTTCACTCATAATGATGAAAGAAGAAAATATTGACCAAGAAAGGATGTATTTATTTCCCTCTACTTTTCCCTTGAACTATAAAAGTTCTAATGGGCCAGGGTTTGTTTTGCTGAAGCTCCTTATCTGATGAGGTTTGCTCTGAAGGTTGCTATTTTCTGACGGGAGAGGAGAAAGCAGGTCAGAAGCTCCTGGGGGTGCCGGATTATTCACGTGTTCACTCACCTCACCCACCACCCCTGGATTGCAAGGTGCCCCGTAAATGCTCTTCCTGGGAACTCCGACATCACCACTCCCACCTCTGCCCCTCTGATATCGCTGACCTAGAGCAATGTTTCAGTGATGCTCAGCTCCGAATGACAAAGACTAGTCCACAGAGTCCTGGAGAAAGTGTGGGGCGGGTAGGAAAACACAGTCTGCAGGAGAGGCCGTGCGTACTGTCTGGTCAGTTGTGTGTTTGGCGGTGAGTCCTCCTACCCCAGAGAACGCAAGGGTGAGCTGGGCGTGGGGAACAAAGGATTAGAATTCTGTGCCGTTGGTCTGGTAGGGTTTTCAGGAAACTCCTTTTGTGAGATTCCTTTCGAGATTCTCCAAGGGTCGCTCTTGGAGACTTTTTTTTTGGTAACGTGCCCGTCTCCTAAAATGACCGAAGCTTATGGATCTGAAATATATAGTTTGCTGATACAGCCTGACTATAATACACCAATTTGAGGCTAGTTGACAATGCTGTATTTGAAAAATGAGTTTATGATTGGCGTTTTCTATACACTTTTAAAAGACTGGCCTAAAAATCCTGGTTCCCCCTGAACCTCACTGATGGGCAAGGGAGGACCCAGGCTTTCTGAAGGCCATGAAGCTCCCGGAAGGGTTCTTCCCCACCGGCCCTCCTACATCATCAGCAGGCTTTGTCCCCTGTCCATGTGGAGAGAAGTCGCAGGCAGTCCTCCTGTGCCCAGTCCTGCTCCTTCTTCTCCATCAGCACTGAAGCGTCATGTTTCACTCGTGACCTGCGGGTCAGGTCTCCTTGTACCACGGTCCAGCCGTTTAGAGGAAAAACAACCGCCTGTACCAACACCTCCTAGAACTAGAAAGTCAGTCCTTATTTGTCCACATCAGCTGTTCTGAATTTATACCAATTTGGGAAAGTTAATGATGACACCAAAAAAGCCCACATTAAGTTTATTTTATGTATAGCTCTTCCCAAATAAACTAACATCATGTTAGTTAAGTTACAGAAGCCTTAACTGAATATTAAATTTTTTATATACGCCTTAGGAAACAGGAATGAAATCTTTTGGGAGAGGCAGTATACACTGGAAGCAAAGTATCTGACATCTGAAATGAGAGTGATTTCCCCCAGATCTGCTATTCGCCCCAGGAATGAAAGGGCACAGGGGTTAGTGATGGTAACAAAGCTCTTTTGGGCCTCATCAAAGATGGAAAAATCACTTAGTCTAGCCAGCACGTTTCAAATGTTTAGTTGATTCCTGCATAATTTCACACCATTTTGGTGACATCAGGGACACTGTATGATGGGCCAGGAATCACCAGCAATCTGTGGGGTCTTTGCCATTCCAAGTTCTGAAACCTGCTCGTTCTGTTGCCCCAGAGTCTCCCCTCTGAACCTGTGGACACGGGGCTGTAACCTTCCCACCTGCAGGGTTTAGACTCACAGGAGAAGCCAGGGTGGTGAAGTCACGTGTACAATGATGTGGCGAGTGCAGCAGAAGCACGTGGGCCCTGGCGTCAGGCCTGGGTGGGAATGCAGCACCCATCTAACTTCCTGATGATCGTGGGCATGTTTCTTGGATGAAACAGAGGTAATACTATGGTTCTCATGTATTTTGCTTTCCTAGAGCTGCTGCAACAAAGTACCACAGACTGGGCACCTTAAAACATAGACGTGTATTGTCTCACGGTTCAGGAAGCCCGGGGCCCAGATCAGGTGTCAGCGGGGTGAGTCCTCCTGGAGCCCATGAAGTAGCGTCTGCTCAGACCCCTTCTCCCAGCTCTCTGTCGGTCGCTGCTGATCTTTGCCGTTTCTTGGCTTGTAGGTGCATCAGTCCAATCTCTGCCTGTGACATGGAAGGACCTTCTTCCATGTGTGTGTCTGCAGCATCTCTGCATCCAAATGCCGTCTCTGTTTTCTGATGAGAACACCAGCCACTGGATCAGGGCCTACCCTATCCACTGGGGCCTCACATCAACTGGGTCACATCTGCAAAGACCCTAGTCCCCAACAAGGTCACAGTCACAGGTATTGAGGGGTCGGGACTTGAATATACCTTTTTGGGAGACACAATTCAATCCGCTACACCATGCCATAAACTTGTAATTAATATTTTATTCCACAATTCAGGGAGGAATTTAACATCACGCCTGGCTCCTAGTAGGTGTTCCGTAGAGGTACTTCCTTTTCCCTGACGGTGTGATGTTTTTAAAAAGTGCTTCTGTGGCCTGTTCAGTAGTCGCCACAACCATCAGACTGTGTTTCTAAATCACAGGCTTAAAACTATTATTTGATTGAAAACCTGTAGATTTCCAACGTATGTTTTCATCTTACTTAGAAATGTAATGGGAAAGATACACTAAGATTTAAAGAGATATTTGAGACTCAGCTGTTTCTTCTAGTGGAAGTGAGAGTGCCTTGAACTTGAAAAAACAATGTGCTACAATGTTTACCTTAGCACCATCTCTGTCATGGGAACCCATCTGGCCTTCCATGTCTGTCTACTTGTCGGTAAATATCGAGTGGCAGCTAGTCAATGAGACCAACAGTGCTCTGACGACCATCACAAAAACTTCACTGAAAAGAAATCATAGAAAATGCGAGTTTTAAATGTTCTTAAAGGTTTGAGTAACATAGCAGAAGTATAAACATTTAATAATCACATTTGAGATTGTAAACATACAGGTACCTTTTCTTAAAATTTCAATCGAATTAATTCAAAACCTCACCGAGAATAAGAACAGAGCAATATGCCAGAATCTTTGGCTAAATCCTTCATTGTCAAAGCCATGAATTATTACAAAGACCTTACGATTTCAGAATAATGATGATACAGAGCAGTAACTTTCTATCACCACACAGAATGTACAGAGCAATAAATCTTATTACAACATAACATGCAGTTCTAGAAATGCTTAAAATTCTTTTAAATACCAACTCACTAGTTGGTAAAATGTAGCGTCCACCACTTATTGATAGAAAAAACTAAGGCCAATGCCCTCACTGTCATTACAGCAGAGGGACAGTGGGTTTGTTGAGCTAATTACGGTACAACAACTGGTCTGGTCTATAGCTTCTTCGGTAATGTTTATTTTATGAAATATGCAAAAGTTTGTAAACATCTTGTCTGCCTTCTAAGTGTTTCCCCCAGGACTATTTAAAGATAATAAAAGGAAATTCAAAATATGCAATTTAGCAAAAAAAAAAAAAAAGCTAATAAGCAACAAAATAAGCGCTCTGTCTTATAGCAGACAAGCCAACGGCTAACACACTCTGATTCCACACCCTCCAGCTCATTCCTTCCTGCATCATTCTAGTTATTCAATGGACACCTTGACATTGGGGGCCTGGGAGAGACCACCTGCCCTTTCCCCCTTTTGATACTTTGTTTCCTGGCTCATGAGCAACCTCTGTTTAGCACAACGTTTGTAAAGTTTCCAAACCACCTTGTCCCTTTGCATTCTGATCTTCACCCCTGCTCCTAAGCTGTCCGGCACCAGGCAGACACACAATCAATATTCCATATCAATGTTGATGATTCCTGGCTGGAGACTCTTGTCCCTTTCTCTTGCTGGGAATACCACTTCAGGCTACAGCTGATCCAGGAAAAATTCATTTGCTCCCTGTCCTTGCCCTGCTTTGGCTACAGAACAGCAACAATCCATGTAAGACAGTGGTGTGTTTACCAAGAATTCTAAGACAATGGTTTCCTGAAAACTAAACTGTCAAAAAAAAAAAAAAAAATCTTTGAGCAGGAAATACACCCAAAGTAAAAAGGTCCACTGTGTCGTCATTCCCGGATGCTCCTATCCCCGCCTTCCACAAGGGACTCCAGCGACACAGCAGAAGTTCTACAGAGCAGATGCTCCTGTGGGCACACACGCCTGGTGGCTCTGCCTGGCGTACCCTCTCCTGGGAGTTCGTAAAGGCCGAATCAACCATAACAAAAGGAGGACAAAAACCAACTCAAAAAAAAAAAAAAAAAGTGAGGCTCACAGAGGCACCACCTGACTTTGTCTGTGCAGGAAGAACGAGTGTCTTCAGACCAGAGTTGAAATCCCAGACACCAAAGCCCGTTTATCTAGTGCCACAGGTCTAGTACCTGGTTGGAGGGGGCGGGGCTTAATCCACTGCCTCAGTTCTTCCTTGAATGTATGGCCTAGAATACTTCTAGCGATTTCAGTCTTTCAGGTACTGTGACCTCATACCTGAGCTGGGCAGCAAGGTGATGCCTATGCTGAACCCCCAAATATGAGAAAACTGATAAGGGTTAGGAAGAGTATCAGGTGATGTTGAAGTCAAACTCTTAACCAGAGAGACTGAGTGGGGAGGGTTCAGTTCAAAAGGATAAGGTGGAGGCCCTGGAGTTTGCCAGCCCTGGCAGGGCTTGGGGACCCTGGGGATGGAGGGGCACTCTGTCACCACATTGGTGGGACGGTCCTCTTGCCCCACCCCACTCCATCCAAGCCCCCTTAACTGGGCTAAAAAGGAATGAGGTAATATTCAAATGTGGGGTAGGCATGGGGTGGGAATGATGCTGGGAACGGAACTTCAGGCTTCCAACTCCTCCCCTGCGTGTCCAGGAGGGTGTACGCAATGTTGGAGATTCTGTTCTCCGGTGAGAACTGTGACAGGGAAAGACACGTGTTAGGAAACCGAAGATTTCTCTTATCATACGTACAAAAGCCCTGCCAGCCCTGGATCTAGCAGCACATGGGTGAATTGTGCTCAGCAGTAGTTCACACCCAGATTCTAGACATCTGAAGAAGATGCTACCCACCAACTGCCAATGGACCATGTATGTGTTGAGTTTTTGCTACAGATGGGGCAAGGAACCCCAATCACCCATTTATACTCTCGAGAAATCCTGGTTCTTGATCCCAAGACCTCCCCCTCCCTCTCCTCCTCCTCCTCCTCCTTCTTTGTAAATGTCTGGTTGGCATAAATGCTCGGGAAATAGATCAAAACAAATTGGTTAAATATTTACATTGAAATTATTCCTTTGAACCAGTTAACATGTTCCAGATAACTAAACTTATTGACCATGTAGGTTTGTAAATATATATGTTTATAACATTTTCTAACGCCAAACAGCTAATATCTGCTTTGAATTAATGTAATATACTAATGTTTAGCCCTCCGTTACCAAGGTTAATGGTTAATTATTCCAAGGCAATTATTTATGTGCTTGAAAGTGGGTTTGCTGAGCCTGGGTCCACAGTGTTATGCGTTAAAATTTGTAAGAGGCAAATACACTTGCATAAAGGCAAATTAATTATTTAGGGAGGAAAGACTTAATCAAAGCAGTGGGCCACTACGGTAATTAGATTTCAGAAATGAAAGCTAACGGCAGCACAATCCATGATTATTTATTGTGCTTCTTTCTCTTCAAATATCCGAATTCAATCTCTAGCCCTGAAAATACGCAGAAAGGCATGTCCACACCGTGCACGCCTGAGAGAACTGCTACTCACTCCTCTGCTCCATCCCTTTCCATTACGACAGCCAAAAGACTGAGAAGCAGATCACTTACAGCATTTTAGAGCAAATAATCCACTTGGTCATCCCTCAAGGCTCCAGAAAACAGACCTTTGAACACTGACAGCTGGAAAATCCTGAGGCATCAGAGGTAGCTAATAGAGGATTCTCCTCCTGTTTTCAGGAGTCTTTGAAAACCAAACGGCATAGTCCACAGCATGACATGTGACCAGACATTTATTTTCATCTATTTGCTGTACGCCGTTGAAAACTAGAAATATCAAATTAGATCAAATGTTTTAAAATAGGTTAAAATCGATCCTTTCCTTGCATTTTGGGTTCTGCCCAAACAATCCTCAGATGGAGGCCTCCGCAGCATGAATATATATTTCATCATAAGAGGGGAAGAAAAGCCCTCGCTGTCACCAAACTGGAAGGCTAATTGTCGGAGGAGTTCTCTGCTCTCTGTGCGGGGACCTGTGCGTCACTGAGGAAGGGCTGAGCGGGCGTACCCGGCGTCGGTGGGCAGCACGGTCTTGTTCCAGTTCTTTCAGGATGTTTAAAAATCATTTCATCTGTGGACACAGACTTAATCAGATAAGAAAATCCAGTGAGAATTTTGTCACACAGAGGCTTTATGAGGTGTTTTTGTTTTGTTTGTCCCTGCCAACTCTCTTTGAGGAATGAAAAATGTGGCAGCCCACAGGGCCCGGAGCCTGTGTGACTTCAGCCTGCTGTGTGTTTATTTACTTTTATGACGCCCGTCCTAGGGTAAGCAGCACCTTTCTTAAAGGAGCTCCAGGCCCTTCACTGCCTTCCTCTCCTCATTAATCCTCACAACTTCCCAGAGAAACGGAGAAGAGAGCTCTCTGTACCCTCCTTCTATAGCCAGAGGAGCTGAGGTTTGGGAAGGTTAAGTGACTTGCCCAAGGTTATTTAGCAAATTAGGAGAAGCCATCTGGGAATAGAGCTCTGGGTTCTTAGGTTCTGGGGCTGCAGCCAGGAAAACCCCGCCACAAAGTGGCTGTTCTGTGCTTGATTTTGTTGACCTACCGATTGGTGTAAAGACCCTGTCTTCCCTCTCTGTGCCACACCAACCAGCTCGCACACCCCACCATTCTGAAGCTGTGTGGGGAAGGCAGAGCTCCAAGTTCCAGGCAGCAGACGAACTCACCGATCTGCTGCGATGGGCTAAGATAGTCTGTTGTTTTAGGCCCTACTGCTTGGAGCTGCCACTCCTACTTCTTATGCTCACTTGGACAACTGGGCTCATAGACCTCCTGATGGCCATTTTTAATGGGCTGGTACAAGAACAACTACTCCATTGATATGGGCTTTCTTTTAAAAAAAAACTTTAAGGAAAATGTATTGTCATCATGGAGAAGAATACAGGTCATTTGTAATTCAAATATAATGAATGTTCTACATAAACAGGTGCTTTGGCAGGATGCATGGGATTAGTATCCCAGCTCAGCCCAGCCCAGACTTAAAGAGGCCACACCTTAGTGCTCAGGAGTGAGTAGTGTCAACTTAGGTGGAAGAAAGAAACTGCATCTTAAGGAACACATTTTTCTACTCACCCTCAGGACTAGGTATAGAAGGATGACCCGTCAGAAGTTTTAAGCAAAAGATGAACTCACACAGCGACACTGCTGGTGGAGAGAAGTGACCTGTCCTGAGGAAAGAGGGAGAGGCATATCAAAGTGTGGGAGAAAAGAAAAGAACACTGTCTTCAGGGCAAGCCGTGCCTTCTCGCTTGAGTAGGTGCAGGTTTGTAAATACAATAGATCCTTTGGTAAAATGCTCACTCACACCTCAGGGGCTGAGATTTTTTTTTTTTTTTTTTGAATTGCAAGTGCTCCATCTAGTGGCCTATTTCTGAAACAACAAGCTCTTGATGTTAAAGATATCGTTTGGATGAAAATCAGTTAGTTCTGGATTTTTAAAAAAAATGACTAATGCCTGCATCAATCATAGCACTACTGACAATTTAACTTCCAGCAGGCACAGTTGGCAGTGGCTTCCAAGAACTAAAAGTATCTGTATATTGGCAATTTGAATCAAAGAATTATTCCACCACTGACATCAACTTCCCTGATTTGTTATCTAAAACTTAATTATCTTGACACTGTTTCTGGGATGAACAGAAAATTTACTAAAATTTATACTTAAATTCAACATGTATTCTACTGTGATAAATGAGGGCAAGTCGGGCATTCAGTTGGCATTTAGTGGCCGAAGGAAATGAACATGCAGCTCTTTTAGCATTAATATCCCCGAAAGGCCTTGCTGTGCAGAGGGGAGGAGCCTGCTGGCCTCTCGGGAGTCACGGGCGCCTGGCGTGGCAGCACCGTGGGGGGCAGTGGTCTCCACGTGGGAGGGTATCCTACCGACTGCATTTGAGGAAAATTTCTCCTCAGGGATGTAAAGATGGCACTCGATTACATTGGAATCGGGTCCACCATCCATTTTCGTTCGGTCCTATTGGCCTTCAGATCCTCTGGCACTTGCCAGGTGTCCTTTGTGAGCAAAGGGAACAGGCTTCCAGCTTGCTTTCCAGGCCCAGGCAACCCTGGCCAGTTGGAATTCCATATCCTTATATTTCACAAGTGATACTGCTTTTTCACTAGGTGATAATGTGAAATTTCCCTTTGGAATAAAATTATTTAAATAGAAAGGCGTGTCCATCTGAAGAAACGTATCAGATAAATAATAGTACTGGAGGTATATGGACACAGGAGAAATCGTGAGGGCGGACAGGGTTGCAGGACTATTAGAAACACGTGAGGTCAGACTGGGCTCTGGGAGCCCCGAGCCCTGTTCGCTCCTCCGCACCTGCCCCTGCCTCCGGAACTACCTCCGTTCACCTCCATTTCCTACCGGTGGAACACCGGTTTGGCTTCAGGTGAGCAGAAAGACATCGATCAAACTAGAGCTTCTTAGAACAACTTTTAAACTGGAATTATTCTTTCCCTGAGTTCAGAGGATGGGAGTGGAGATCAGAAAGGAAATAGAACATCCTAAGAAAACTTTCATGCAAGAATGAAGAGGGACACGTGGAAGACCCCTGAGTACAGAGTGGTGGTGAAGTACATCCGGCTTCTGAGCTGTACTGAACCACAAGCCCCAAATTATAGTCATGTTCTCCA
Organism: Micronycteris hirsuta; assembly: GCA_004026765.1. NCBI lineage: Eukaryota > Metazoa > Chordata > Mammalia > Chiroptera > Phyllostomidae > Micronycteris > Micronycteris hirsuta. The sequence continues at coordinate 101,770 of PVJI01003947.1, forward strand.
AAATTCCAGCTCATGCATACTAAAGACCCATCAAATCAGAGAACCACCAAAATATGTAATTTCTTATTGTGGGGCACCAGGAAAAGAACAATACCATGCCCTGTAAAGCCATGCAAAAGACTTCTCTATGGGAATACGATGCGTCTTCCAGCGCCCTCCCACAGATGGACTTTCCTTGGAGCACAGAGAGGGCTTGCTGGGGAGTGCTGGTGCAAGGGGGCCAGCCAAGCCCAGGCCCCTGCGGGCCGGAGACCTTCACAGCAGGGGAGCACCACGTAGTGCAGGTTCACGAGGGCTCCTGGGGCCTGGAATGTGGCTCCATTTCTCCCTTTACTGAGCCGCCAGCGGCCAAGGTTAACAGGGCCCTGGGGGCCGGCCCCACGCTCATGGTCTGTATATACCCTCCGGTCCAGGCCTGACATCAGCTGTGCCATGCAGGTACGTTGTCCATGTTAACAGATGTGGAAACTGAGGCTCAAAACCCATAAGTTCCTTGCCAGAGGTCACCTGGCTTTTGAGTGTCAACATCAAATTTGAGGCTCAGCATCTCTGGGACCGAGGAATGCTGATTCCACCGCCAGGTGGGAAGGGGGTCTGGGCTCCACATTGGGAAGCCGTGGCTCCCCGTCCTCTGCATGACAGACGGAGGCAGTGGGGTACAGAGAGATTGGCCTTTCACTTCTCTGAGGAATGACTGACAAAGTTAATCTGCACTATCCTGCCTGGTGGTTTTTCAATCAGCCCCCAGTCTCTAGTGTTCATACTGTGACATGCAGAGCTATAAGCTCCAAGCTTTAGGTTCCTTCCTCCTAACCCACCCCTATCTATTCTCTCCCATCAGAATGGTGGTCAGTCTTGAGGAACTGCCTAGGCTTGAGGAACTGGACTCACTCAGTTATGTGATGTCCCGGGTCACAAATGGACATGCGGAGGGCTGCCCCCATCCCATAAGGAGAAGAGAGGATTCCCTTCCTTTCATCCTTGTCTCCCTCAAAAACCTACAGGATGCTGCCTTCTCCAAGGGCAGGTGGGCCTCTTGTGTTCTCCTCCAATCTGATCCAGGAAATATGAAAACAAGCCACCAGGTGACAATAGCCAATTGCAAGAAAATGCAATAAGCAGGTAAATTCTTGCACCCCTGTGACATGATGCCCTATATGCTGGAGTGGAGACTGTGCCCCAGACACTGATGAGGCAGGAAGGGCAAAAGAAGGGGAGTAAGGACTGTCTGCCTGCTCCTGAGACCTGATAGGGAAGATGCTAAACGGATATGACTTAGAAGGTGGAGCAAGGTGTCAAGTCACTTCTTGGTTTCTCAGTGTTTTTCTTTTTTTTTTTTGTAAGATGGGGATAATAACACCCCTTGCCTTGTAGGGTAGTTTTGAAGATTAGACAGAAAAGGCTCCTACACTTAACACACAAGCTGGTGTGTAATAATAAATGTTACACACCAACATCCTCCTCATCAGCACCCTGTGGGAAATGGAAGCATTAGACTACTGAAGACATTTGGAATGATCTTCGGAGGCTGGATTTTGGTAGGTAGAGAGTTGGTAGGAGAGCAGGGGGCATTCTAGGTGAGGGAGCCAATCTGAAAAAGAGTGGGAAGGCAAGAAAGTTCAAAAGAGAAAAGGTAACTTTAGGAAACACAAAGAAATACAGTTTGGCAGGAGGGAAGGTCTATGAAGGGAATGGTGAGCCAGGGGGATAGAGAGCCTGCAATTCTGAGGTGAGAGTTTGTTTGAATTAACAAGCCATGGAGACCCACCACTGGAGGCTTTTGGCTGGGGATGAATAAAGTTGGGCATTGCGTGAAGGAAGACAGAGGAGGGAACATCCAGGAGACCAGGCAGGTAGCATCACAGCATCCAAATGACAGGTAAGCACATTGATCTACTGTGTCCCTAGCAAGGTAACTCAGGAATGTAGACCCCATTTGCTACCTATTCTTTGTCCTCCGACACGTGGCTTCTCTCAAATGGAGCGAGGGGAAGCCCCATTGTCAGGAACTGAACTCACGTGCCCATTGGGCAATGGCTCGCACAGGAAAAAGTGAATGAAAATCCACGTCCATTCCCTCCAAGTTCGTGGATCCTAGTCCTTCTTAGAGGCAAATTCTGATGAAGGTTCGTAGAGCACCGCTGTCCTTTGGAAATGCAATGAGGGTCTCAGTACAAGACCAGCTCCTGGTCTGAGGACAGCCTGTCTCAGGAGAGCCCGTTTCCTCCTTTTTGCCAGGTTGTGATGAGTAGGTGTGGTCTGAGGCACGGCTGGTTGGACAAGTGACAAGGGGGTGCAGAGGGGCTTTAGGGGAGGCCCGGCCCCAAGCCGTCTCCTCTTCCAGCTGCCCAGCCATCCTCTGGAAAGTCTACTGGTCTCCCCCAGCCACAGCGCAGCTATGCGATGGGGCACAAGTCTTCCTAGAGGACCACTGCAGTGCTAACAGTGTTTGGGCAGGTCCCTGGCTTGTCTCAGGCAGCAGGGAGGCCACACCAGCCTGTCCATGAGCAGCCTGGACACAGACAGAGGTGTGTGGAGGCTCCTCTTCCCTGTCCTCGTGGGTGTTGATCTGCTTTTGCAAATGTGCCCGTTTCCCAGCTGCCAGATCTGAGAGGGTGCTGGGAAGACTGGCAGAGCTTCCTTTCATTTTCCTTCTTCCCTCAGGACACCTTCTGGAGCAAGACCTCTCACCAGCCTCTCCTGGATTACTCGTTAGAAGAAGGGCATCTGGTGCTATTTCCTTCTTGAGAATAAATATTTCACAAAGCCAAAATCCTTAGCCCCTGAATCCCATGACTTAGAGCCAAGGTATGTCCTTCATGCAAACCTAATATTGGACTTAAAGTTCAGCACGGCTTCTTTTGTGATGAGTTCCTGGAGGTCTCAGGCAGGGGAAGAAGAGAGAGGCACAGGGGCTGTTCGCTTCAATCTCCTAGAAAGGACTTTGTTGCTACTCTCTTGAGAATATCACCACTGATGTTACATTTGGGACCTTAATCAGATGCCCTGGTTTCTTTCTTTTATTACTTGTCCCCTTGTCATCCTTTATTGAGGCTGCCATTGCATTAGATAATTACATTCACCCTCCCCGGCTCCCCCTTCACAAACCTTCTTGGAAGGCTGAGCTCATGACTCATCCTTCTCTGATATAAAGTGACTTTCTGAATTCATCAGGACCTGACACAGGGCTGCCCCTGTCCCGATTAGACACTGCATCATTGACTGGTTGGTTAATTTCAGGATTTGGTTTAGTGTCATAGGAATGGTTGCAGGGTTTTTTTGTTTTTGTTTTTTTTTTTGACATCAGGCTCTTTGAGGCCATGAGTTGATCCAGTATCTGGGACTAACTATTAATATGAAGGACAGTCAGTCCTTGCAAATTCCTAGGTGAATAGCACTTGCCTGAAAATGAGCCATAAAAAGAGCTGCTATTCCCCCTACGCAGCATTCCCACCTCCTTTTTTGGAAAATGTCCATCCCTGTACTTTTAGCAGGAACAACCAGTACTGGAGGGGCCCTCATCTCTCCCTTTCTCTTCCATGGAAAGCCACAGAAATCTGAAGGCGATGGTGGAGAACCCCAGGGTCCACAGCGATGACTTCCTCTGCATTATCAGCAGGTCCTGGATGTCAGGGCTGCGATTTCTCCAGCTCTCCTCAACCCCGGGAGCCCTGACTGGCTTCCCCCACATTCCTGCCTCTGCCATGGCCACCCCACCCTTCAGACCCTGGGGCCTCCGCCACGCCGGCCTCCAGCCCTACCCGCCAGGCCTCGTACCAGGCATGGCCCTGCCGCCTCAGCCGCACCTTGCAAGAACCCCGGGTGAGTCTGCCTCATGGGATGGCAGAGTATTATCTCTACAGAGACCACATAAGGACCAAGTTGGCCTTGGACTCCCAGTTCAAATTCAGGGTGTGTTCTCTCACAGATGCAATGTTTTCAAAGGCGTGTGTGTTGTTTATTAATATGAGGGACGCAGTTCAGTATATGATGATACCTATGGAGTAGTTGGGACGGCAGTCCATTATTGGGCTGAAGGCTGTCTGTAACCCAGTTTTACACACGTGACCAAGATTCCTGCCGCCGGAGCCAAGCCTCTGCCTTACCCGTGATATACACAACGCCGGCAGGGTGGGGCTGTGGGGCAGATGCACCTCTGTGGCCGGCAGCCGTGCACAGCGCAGGATCCTGGGACTTGAAACTAGACATCCTGGTTCAACTGCTACTGTGTCCACTTTGGACGCTGCTGTCCCCTGGGAGACTTCATTTTCCTCAAGCATAAAACGAGCGTGGTTGTAAGGATGAAGTGGCACAATCGCTGGGCAGATCATAACAGTAGATATTCAAGAAGTGTTAGTGGAATATGACTTCCAAAAATAATCAGTGATGCCATGAGCTCCTAAGGCTATTTATAGGTTGTACAACTCTGGTAATTACTCTCTTTCCATTTCCAAAACCAGTATCTTTCCCCCTTCGAAGCCTCGTTCTCTTACCTTTAGACACTCCCAGATTCTCCTCACGTAACTGAGGAGCAGTGCTCCTGCTGCCTCAAATCTCACACCCTTTGCTGGTGCACAGGACACCAGAGTGGCCTCTCCCCACCCCCCACCCCCAACCCCCAGAGAGGAGACATAGGGACAGTTGCCAGATCTAGCAAATACAAATACGGGACATCCAGTTAAATCTAATTTCAGATGAACAACAAATAATTGCATGGGACATTCTTATAATTAAAAGGGCTCCTTGTTCATTTGAAATTCAAATTTAACTGGGAGCCATGTATAGGCATAAAGTGAGTCTGCCTCAGACGTCCTCAGAACAGGGGCATCGGAGCCACGAGATGATAAAACTGTCTCCAGCCCTGAGCCGATTCAGGGTTTGTCACAGATGTGTCGGGGCCTGGCTGGTATCTCCTCTATTATTCATGTCCTAATCAGGACGTGGCAACACCCCAGGGCTGCCTCTCAGCACTGATCTCCCTGCCTGGCCTCTGAGGAGGTGGATCCCTGGGTCCGTGGGATTTCAACTGGCCTAAGCTACTAGGAAGAGCAAGGGCTTTGAAGCCAGAGGTACCTGGGCTCAAATCTTGCTCTGCCTCTGCTTGCCTGTGTGATCCTGCCTGAACTGAGCCTTGGGTTCCCCGGCTGTGCAGTGACTTTGAGGACGCCTCCTGAGGCTGTTGAGTGGATTACGTGAAGTGACGTGTTAGGGCCTAGCACCGTGCGTGGCACCTGGGAAAGTGCTCCACAAACACTAATTCCCCTCCCCGATTATGCTGCACCTATAAAACCGAGGGGACAAGACCCCGCACCCTCGTCTAATGTCATCTGTGTACTAGAAGCTTTCACAGCCCTTGTCTTTCGCTCAGGCTGCAAGTCAGGCAGAAAATCTTGTTCATTGATTCAGCAGCCTTGGCTGGCTAAGCTCTTCCTCCCACGGTGTCTTTTCTTGGTTATCAGGAAGGTTCTGCAAAGATTGCCATCGGCCAGGCCGTCCAGCCCGTTCTGGAGCGGATCACACCAGTAATTTGCTGTGATGGATAACGTGCCTCAGACTGCCTGCGTAATTGTGGTGAGCGGGCGGAGCACTCAGCCGCTGTGCTGAGGAAATTCAGACTTGCAGGGAACACGGCTCTGCCTAAGCCACAGTCATTCCAAAATTAGACCTTTCCTCCGCTTCATCACTACAGGGGTAAGCAGTCAGAACACTTCCTGAATGCAAACCACATATCAGAAGTGATTTATAGAAACATCCACATGCGTGTGGGTGGGGGGCGAAGGGAGGGAGAGAGGGTGTCTTGGAGCTGGCCCCACACCTTCAGGGCTCTGCACAGCTCCGCTGGGCCAGCACCGGCTGCCCTGGCCACAGCCCTGGCAATGCGATGACTATTCCTCCACCACAGGGACAGGGAAGGGCCGCAATCTACGGGGAAAAAGACATGTGAGGATCTTTCCGGTCCCAGCCTTGCCAGACCATAAGGGCACCTCTTCAAGCATGGGACAGCTCAGATGCCCTGGTCCTGCCCTCATCTTTTGGATTCAGCGGGGCTAGCTGCAGGGCTGGGCATCTGAGCTCCTGGCTCAACGGTTCTCGAACTGCGCTGCGCATTAGAGTCACCAGAGAGTGTTAAAATACCCGATGCCCAGGCCTCATCCCACACCATCAAAATCAGAGACACAGGATACAGGACCCAGGCCTGGGGGCTTTTGAAAGAGCTCCAGGCGATGGTGATATACAGCCAAGGCTGACACCTAGGCCTGCCTACTTTGTACCTTGGGCAAGTTTGGGAAATGAGGTTTGGGGCAAAGCCTAACCAGGAGAACCCAGAGCCCTATTGATTGGCATCAGCCTTAGATGGTTTAGGCAGATAAAATCATGTTCTGAAACCTGATCATGAGAATCACCTAGTTTATATATTTGTCCAATACAGTTCCCCAGACCTCAGCTCAAATTCACTGAAACATACCTTTCTGAATTTTAAAGTCCCCAGAAGTCATTTGGATGCTCCTCAGGATCTGGGGACCAGACTTAAGAGAATTTTTTGAAGGTTGAGTTTTTTGGATTTATAATTATGTAGGAGAGATGAGGAGTTTAGCTCTGCTGCAAGGAAATTTAATGATGACTGAGCATTTCCAGACGTTGCTATTTTTTAGGTTTTTGTTTAAAAAAAGGTGTTTGCTTGATGAGTGGAAACTATAAAATAGATGTTGGGTTTGAAATCTCCAATCTGGTGTTCCCTTAATTCTTGAGCCCTCAAATAGGAGATAAAGAAAAATAACCACTCAAGTTGATTTTCCCTTCTTGGTGCCACTTCTAAACAAAGCAAGAAAAAGTTCAAATTTCCCATCCTCTGCGGATCACCACCACAAGAGAAAAAAAAAAATCACAATCACTGAGTCAGAAGCTCTGTGAGGTCCCTGGAACCTTCTCCTGGGTCTGTTGCCGGCCAGCTGTTTCCTGTGGGGGCTCCCCCTGGTGACAGTGCGTGGGATAATTTCTGGTAGAAAAAGAGCCACGGGCCAGGAGGGGCTTTGTGTGGCTTCCTTCAGTGGTCTGGGAGTGCTAGGCTTGGGTTTATCTCCGTCAGGGCTTCTCTGAGCCACACACTTCTCAGCAGCTCCCTCGAATTTTATTTTCAATCCTGCCAAGGGCAGATTAAATGGCTACATGAATGGGAAAATGCAGAAGGCTTTGAAACAGATGGTTTGGCTGTGTAGGCTCAGCGCCTTGCCAGGCGCTGGATTGTGTTGCCATATGAATGGAAATCCCATCGTGGCTGGGTTTTTATTTCTGCAACCTATGGATGACAGCGGCTCCCGGTCCTCCCGGCAGTGGGGCCTGGAGCGGTTACCTGCTATTATCCGCCTCCCGTCAGGGCTCAGCTTCTTGCCTCTCTGGATTTTCCTGGTTCTTTTCTCTGAAAGGGACTGTCATTCTAGACTAATTTCCTGATGGTGTAAATGATTTAGCAGGGCTGATGAATATCAATAGAGCTGCAGATGGGTTTAAGGCTCCTAATGAATGTGAGAGTCACCAGTGCCAAAAAATTTTCCAACTTGCATTTAGGATGAAAACCAGCTTGAATAGTACCCACAAAGGTTACTTCTTTAATTATGTATCATAAATTTTAAAGTTGGTAGTCAGGCATCAGCAAATCGGAGCACAGATGAGAAGCAGTGTCCGTGGCTAAAAGCACAGGAGCCGGAGAGCCCCAAGTTCGAATCCCAGCTCTGCCACAAACAAGCTGTGATTTTTGAACAGGTTCTATAATTTCTCAAAGCTTGATTGTAAAAGGCAGATAATAATACTTGGCCTCAGGCATTTTTCAAATAATAAGCATGAAGAAATGTACTGCTTCTGGCATTCATAATTTAACAAATAATTATTAAGTACCTGCTCTGTGGGAAGAGCTGCACTGGGTGCCGGGAATTCAGGGGATTCTGGAAACCAGGTGAAGGACACAACTAGTCAACCGCCTGGCAAGCAGGGGACAGAGTGACCCCACCAGGCTCAGGCAACATGGGCATGTTGTCTATGGACAATGTAAAAACAATCATAAAGCTGACTACAAGTTGATCTGCTTTTTATCATTCACACGTGCCAGAAATTCTAAACAATGCCAGTGATAAAATACTCTTTCCCCTGTGGACGTAAAAGGGGCCACATACTAAACCTGACAAGCTCAGGGGAGGCCTGCCTGGCGGACTTACAAACCCAGAGACAGAAAGTAACCACGCAGGATGGTCTGAAATGAAAACTTTCTACCTAAAAGCGAGTCGCGGTGGGTAGTCATGTTCTAGGCCAGTGTCTTCCCTGACAAAGGTCAATCTTTACCTTCCCTGAGACTGACTATTGTCTTGGCATCTAGGATAACATACCTTTGGACTGTCAGAGTAATGCACAATCTCCCAACAGGGCAAGGAACCCCTCCTTGCTGACGTTGTTGCCCAGATACCATCTGTGTGCCATAAATGTCCATTGTTGGCTGCCTTACACTTACCAATGTACAAGAAGTGTGTGTCTCTCCATTTCACTCCTTATCCAACCTCAGAGCCTTCCCCTGCTTTGCTTTCTCCCGCCTCTCTAATCTATCACCAGTGGACTTTGTATAACCACACGCTTCACAGCTCCTCCTTTTATTCTAATGCATAAAATAAACTGCAAACCTGCCGTTCTCTGGAGCATTTTCTCAATCCATTGAGATTTTGCTTTCTGGCAATGGTCAGTTTGGCTCCAATGAGCTCATAAAAAGTCTTTACAGGTTTGGACGTTTCTTAGGTTGACATCCAAAAATCTCCTGTTGGTCTAAGTTCTAGAGAACTATTATAGTTACTGTTGAATTTTAATGCTGTATAGGTACACTTCATAGTATTTCATTTTTTAAAATTACTGATCCTCAAATAAATATTGTGTTCTACATGAAAGTTAACTCGAAGAACTGCCAGTTACATGAGCCTCTTTCCTCCTACAGTACCCATGGACTCAGCCACAGAAGTTTCTTCTGGAGAAAGTTTACCAACATTTGAAATTGTTGGAATAATTGGTCTGGTTCAGGATTTGCCTCCAGCCCAGGTGGTACCACCCGTTCCTGCATTTAAACAGTAGATTGAAAATAATCAATAGCTGCTCAGTGATTATAAAAACAAAGACACTAAGACTGAATGCCACCAATTCTGTCATTTCTGTGGAAACTCTTGGAGGCTTTGTATTTTAAATTGAAAGCAAGGAAACTGCAAACTGTGGTATAATATTTTTGTTTGGCAAGTGCCTGTTTTCATTCATACATGAAATATTTTACTGAATTTAAATATCTGTAAAGGTGAAATTGGCTCTTCTTTTTAAATTATTTGTTTTACTACTAAAGAGAAAGTAGAGAAGATAATGATTATTACTTATTATATAGCAATTACTGGAAATAATTTTATCATATAGAGAAGGGAATGTTAAAAAATGATCCATTCCAGTCCCGACCAGTGTGGCTCAGTTGGTTGGGCATCGTCCTACAAACCGAAAGGTCATCGGTTCAATTCCTGGTAAGGGCACATGCCTGGGTCGTGGGTTAGGTCCCCAGTCAGAGTATATATGAGAGAATCAATGTTTCTCTCTCACATTTATGTTTCTCTCCTTCCTCCCTCCTTTCCCCTCTCTCTAAGAAATAAATTTTAAAAAAAAAGATCCCCTCCAGATGTCAAGTATGTGAGGTATGTCACTGCAGTGCATTACACAGTATGTTTTCTAAATTGTAATTGATATAAATGGCGGCCCCTCCTCTTCCATCATGGTACTCCTCTAAGGGAAGGGTTCATAATGGAAGAACTAGGTGGCTATAGCCTTCTGAATGATCATCTGATTCTGCAGTAATTGCATTTAGGGGACCCCGCATATATGTCCGGATGGAACTGGCATCTTACAAATACTATTTAGTACTCTCAACAGTGCAGTGAGGTGGGCATTAGTAGCCCACTTTTATCGATGATGAAACTAAAACTTGGAGAAGTCTGCTCCCAGTCATACAGCTAGTGAAGGACAGAGTGGGGGCTGACATTGTACATTTATTACCTGGTTCAAAAGCTTATTCTCTTAACCATCATGCCATCAAAAGACAGGGACACTGATGCTGACATTTCAATTCCTGAGTAGATTACAAGAGAGTCTTAAGGCCAGTGAGATTCTAGACTTTGCTTGTCCAAACAACCATGCAATTAATTCGATAAGACACTGACGCTCGCAAATCAAATCAGTCTCAGAGCTAAAACGCAGCAGAGGAGTCATGGAGAATTTCCATTCCCAGGGAATGAAGCTGAGGCCCTGAGGAATTGGCGCACCAATAATCACACAGCTACTACTGGATCAGAAACCAGATATCTCTGTCCCCCTACACCATGCCACCCCAAGCCTAAGTCACACACAATAAGCTGCTTTTCCCTGTCCAGTTCTCCCACTCTCGTATTTCCAGGGGCTTTGGCTTGTAACGGGGAGATCCTGGTTTTATGAAGGAAGCTTTAGTCTGGAGGCAGCAGGCTGACAATGTCGCTGATAGAAGGGAGCAGTGCGTGGACCAGAGTTAGGGCAGGTGCCCTGGCTGGGATGCCTTTGGACATCTGCTGTCCTGCTTGGGCTGCAATATTCAACTTCCCAGACACTCCTTACTATTGACAGTGACAACCTATTTACACCGGGATAAAACCTCACCTTTCATGTAGAAGCATGGGAGGGGGCTACATAGAACAACGATCTACAGAAACCTCTCTTCTGGCGCCCCTTCTTCTCCTCCTCAGTTGTTCTGTCCTGAAAGGTTTTGGAACTTCATTGTAGCTCAGTTCATCTGCCTGGCTTTAGAGAATTTTCATTATTTGCCCACAAGTCTGTCTCCGCATGTAGAAAATGTCAGCCCCTAGCTTAATCATTCTAACGGTCAGTGTGCATGGCTGTTGCTCAGCGCAGGTTCCCGGGCGTCCCTCCTGGTGTTCTGACTCAATAAGTCTGGGTTCTGGGATCTGCATTTTCAGTGAAGGGTTGTTGCAGGGGTTCTCTAAGTCCCGCTTTGAATTGCTAAGAAGCAATGACATATGTTCTTCAATCCTTCTCTGTCCTTTGTGAGTGACAGGCCCATTAGTAAGTTATCTGCTGATCGAAACTTAAGGCACTTCCATTCTTCTCCTGCATCAGGAGAAGAAAATGTACATCATTTGGAAAATTTTGTAACTACTTTAGTCTTGACTTATTTTAATGATCACTGATATTGATTCTTAATGCCGACATTCTCAGACATTGTTCCTACTTTTGTTTTTTTTAAGGGTCCAAAAGTTGTGTATAAAAGAAGAAATTGCTTAATCAGCAATCTGTTTTAGAAAAGCATCAGCAACATTTCATAAACATTTCACATTAACTGTCAGTAAATAGGTTGAAAAGCAGACTAAGAAATAATAATCCATTTGTAGGTACTTCTAACAACAAAACAGATACAGCTTAAAAGAACATTGGGTTTCCCTTTCCTGAATACAAAGACCTTTTAATAGTTGCAATGTCAGAAAAAGAATTAATTAGAAAGATTCATAGAATCTAAATTCGAAGGAAATGCAATAATCATTCTTGCAATAATGAGACCTCGCAAGCATGATATTAAGTGGCAGAAACTGGAATGTGATAGAGCCTAGGAAATCTAGGATGCCTTCTTAAAATATACAGTAGAATCCCAGGGTTCTTCTGAGAGCTTTTGTGACAGTCATTATTTTTACACTAACACCAAAGTTTTAAAAGATGAGGAAAACGATAGGAAGCATATGTTTCTCCAGCATCTGTCAACAGTTTGAGACAAAACAAAATTAACAGAGGACTCGGTGATTTGCTCTACAAGTTACTACAGGGCATCAGTCTAGGTATCTCCCCATCATTACAGCATCCCCTGGCATTAAGGTACTGCTGGAGGTTTTTACCCATTATTTTCAAGAAACTCCATTTGGGAATCCATTTTTAATATGTGACGTCATAAGCAAATTATTGGACAGCCCCTAGTTGAGCCACATGGAAGTTTGGTGAACAAAAGCAAAGTTATTTCTCTCCCCCCTCCTTTTGTTATTTTTTTATAAAAACTTAATCTAAAACCAAGGCAAACCCTGTAAACCAACTATCTGTGTGGCTCTAATTTCAAATGGAGGGTAATTTAAAATTTTGAACACTCAAGTGCCCTCCTTACTACGGTCTCCCAACCATGTCCCTACAGCTCTCTGCACCTTGTACCTAAATTCACTGGAGGTGCTGTTGTCCCCTGAAACGTCTGAGGAATGTTGGCTGGTCATCTCCTAGACTCTGTCTCAATTTGTCTGCCCAAGTGAGGAGTCAGATTAGGATTTATCACGTGTCTTGAAAATAAAAATTCTAACCCAAACTCCAAATCCCAAGCTAAAAGAGCAGAAACAATCTTACATTTTAATTTCCCTTGATGTTAAAGAATATTCTGAAGAGACTAGTGAATAGAGCAACTAGTGAATATCCAAAACTTCAACAGATTTACATTTTTCTCTGAACAAACCACAGGGGAACAAAAGTAGAAGGGAGATTAATCTCAGGACACAATCTCTGGGGTCCTCAGTTTCTCTAGATCGGATCTCTTATGGAGTAGGGAAAAGCGCTCTTTCTAAGAAGCACTAGCTAACAATTTTTTTCCCAAAAGTAATGTTGGATATAAAGATCTTTGTCACCCATGCTTTTGGAAAAAAATAAAATGGAACAGGGCAACATTATCTAGTGTTTACATTTCATGATTTATTATTCAATTTACTTGGATTTACAAACAAAATATCCCTTTGGCTTGTTAAAGTCTGAATTTTTAAAAAGCACAGTCTTTCGGAATCACTTAATTTTTGGTCACCTAGAGTAGGAACAATTCATTGATTTAGATGAATGAACTGCAAAAGGGATGTTTTGTTTGTAAATTCAAGTAGATTGAATAACAAATTATGAAATGTAAACACTAGATAATGTTGCCCTGTTCCATTTTCTTTTTTTTCCAAAGATGTTTTATTTATTTATTTATTTTTACCAAAGCATTTGTATTTAATGAACTCCCCTCTGCGTGGCTTCAAGCTACCAGCTCACTGGCCCCACCTACACTCTTTAATCTTCTCAGCTCTTCTGCTGAAGAATGCGGCCTTCACAAGGACAGGCTGCTTTGGGAGCGTTCCCTCCCCCAGGACTTTGAAGTCGCCCGCTCGCACGGCATCAATGATGGGAGCAGCTCTGGTCTTGTTTCTGGCAGAGTTTACTCGTGTCTGCTCAACACTGGCCAAGGTCCACAGTTCATCCAGGTTGACAGAGGGCAGAAGCTCTGGTTCGTCTATAAGTGGTCAAGCCTCGTACCAGCTTTCCCCAAGTGACCTGGGTGATATTTGTCGAAGTGGATCCTGTGATGATGCAAGCCCACCAGCATTACCTTGGCCTCCCAGGTGCTTCCTGTGTTTGCCCATGCATCCGGGGCGGTGGCCCCCGTGGCCCTGAGGTTTCCCGAAGTTTCTGGATCTTCCTCAGTTTGGATGATGTGCTGCTGGCCAAGATGCAAGAGGGAAGCCTCCGTGAAGTTTCACCCCAGGTTGACCTCATATAACTCCCTTTAACATTTCATACAATAAAGGCTGGGTGGTGATGAACTTCTTGAACTTGACCTTATCTGAAAAGCACTTTATCTGCCCTTCCATTCTAAATGAAATCTTTGCTGGATAGAGTATTCTTGGATGTAGGTCCTTGCCTTTCATGACTTGGAACACCTCTGTCCAGCCCCTTCTTGCCTGCAAGGTCTCCTTTGAGAAATCAGCTGACAGTCTTATGGGGATTCCTTTGTAGGTAACTGTCTCCTTTTCTCTTGCTGCTCC
>PVJI01003948.1:0-49295 GCA_004026765.1 Micronycteris hirsuta
CTATTTCCTTTGCCAGATTTGGGAAGTTCTCATTCATTATCTGTTCAAAAATACGTTCAATTTCTTGGTGTTCCTCTTGTCCTTCTGGCAGCCCTATGATCCGGATGTTGGGTCGTTTACAAATGTCTCTGAGGTTCCTGAGTCCCTCCTCATTTTTTTTGAATTCTTGTTTCTTCCTTCTGGTCCACCCCATTGGTTTTGGTCCCAGCTTCTTTTTTTTCCCTATTGGTTCCCTGTAAATCTTCCTCCATTATCTTTATCGTATTCTTCATTTGTTCAACTATTTCTTCCAGTTTTGTGAGCATCCTGATTACCAGTGTTTTAAACTGGGCATCTGTTAATTTGGCTCTCCCTTCGTCTGTTAGTTGTAATTTGTTCTGATCTTTCGTTTTGGCCATTTTCATTCTTTTTTATCTCGGCGCACCTGTCGGAGTCTTAGGTGTTTGTTGGTGCCTGGCAACCTGGGTTGCTTTTTTGTGACGTTTCTTCTGGGGGCGGGTCCTGGGAGGGAGCAATGGCATCTGCCGTTCACCGCCACTCCCTATCACCCTCTGCTCCCCAGTTCCCCACTGCCTTTTCTGCCAGTCTCGGCCCTGCTTGTTCCCACTGGCCTCTCCAGTTACGCCGCCGGCCTGCGAGGTTCACCCATTGCTTGGGGTAGTGTTTTGTTTAGGTGCTCGTGGGGTGAGTTCCTCCGGGCAAACTGCCTCTCACTCCACTCCTCCGCTCGGTTCTGCCCCGCTTACCGGCCTGGATGTACGTCCTCCCCAACTTCCTGGGTGTCGGACTTCCCTTCAGTTCGATTCTGTCCATTCTGGTTGTTTATTTTTCGCTATTGAGTTCGTTGTTTAAACTCTCTGGTTGTGAGCAGCGGTGCAGTGTGTCCACCTATGCCGCCATCTTGGCGGAAGTCCCCAGATGGAAAAGACTTTAAAAATAGGGTCAGTACAGTAACAAGAGGGGAGGTGGGAGGGAATAATGGGGACAAAAGGGGGAAGTGTTTTCAGGAAAAACTATAAAGGACACATGGACAAAACCAACAGGGGGTGGAATCGGGGGGGACGTGGGGATGGCTGGGGTGGGGGTTTGGGGGGAAATTCAGACAACTATACTTGAAAAACAATAAAATAAAATAAAATAAATAGGGTCAGTAAACTTTTTCTGTAAAGGGCCAGATAGTAAATAATTTCAGCTTTGCAGGCCAGAGAGTCTCTGTCATAACTACTCAACTCTGCTGTTGTAACCCCAAAACCCCCATAAATAACATGCACTCAAATAGGCATGGTGGTGTTTCAATAAAGCTTTATTTACAAAAATAGGAGGTAGCTAGATTTGACCTGAGGACACTAATTTGATGACTCCTCATCTGTAGTAATATGTTTACAGATCTCTGTCTTCACAATCAGTTGCCAAAAGGAATAAAGTAAATAAACCACATTCAAAAGAACCTATCTTTTCATTGGAAGTCAAGACTGATGTTGAAAACATCATGTTGACCTTTAACCATCACAGACACTAGTAAACATTCATGGGAATTGAGAGGTATTTTTTAAAGATTTTATTTATTTATTTTTATAGAGGGGAAGGCAAGAAGAGAGGGAGAGAAATATCAATGTGTGGTTGCCTCTCGAGTGCCCCCTACTGGGGACCTGGCCTGCAACCCAGACGTGTGGCCTGACAGGAAATCTAACCAGCAACCCTTTGGTTCACAGTGCTCAATCCACTGAGCTACACCAGCCAGGGCTGGAATTGAGAGGTATTTGCTTATGGCAGAAAGTTCTTCTATTAGTGAATATGTGCTATGTCTACAAATTAAAACAAGGAATTTTTACTGCAAGCTCCATCTACATGCAAATGCCATTGTTTTGTTTCTTTCAACTACTCACATTGTAAGTCACTTTTAATAGTCTGTGTAAAAACAAAACAATTCTAATTAGATATGCACATGTATGTTTTAGTTCTTTCCACAAACAGGATTTATATACAAAATGTTAAGAAAGAGGAAGGTTTTAAAGTCTTAAGAGGGAGACTTCTCAGCAAATTCTTAAGTGTATTAAGTACAATGGAAGATTGCAACCCAGTTAAAATCTTGGAAATGTATTCCCTTTAGGGAGAAAAAAAGTCAGTATTTTATAAGTGTGTGTGTTTGCTTCTGACAGTGAGTCATTTGAGTTTTGACTACTCATGCAATGCATATACTAGATTTTGTTAATGCTATGCATTCAATGTACCTAGTGTACAGTAGAATTGCACTTCTTGCCTCTTTTAAAGGCACAGCCATCTGATTTGCCTTGGCCAATCAAATGTGAGCCAATGCGGTGTGTCACCTTCAGGCAGAAGGTTTAAGAGCCATAGATGGCTCTTTTCCTTGGGCACAGTGACCAGTAAATGACAGATGGTGAATGTTTTTTCAGCCTAGGTCTCATTTCTAGAATTAAATTCTCATCTGTCAGACAGTCGGTTTTTCTGAGTAGATAGACCCTGACTAGTAAAGAAGCTGGACTAATTTAATAACGTTGACTGAACAGCAGTTCTACTAAAGCATGGGTTAGACAGCGTTTTCTGTGAGGGGCCAGAGAGGACAGTAAACCCTCACTTAACATCATCCATAGGTTCTTAGAAACTGTGCCTTAAAGCTAAACAACAGATAATGAAATCAATTTGACCATAGACTGGTTGATATAAACAAGACTTAAGGTCCTACAGCATAGTTCTGGTCAAAAAAAATCACCAAATTTCTAAATAAAGACCTAAACACTTTTAATATGAAACATTGAAATACCTGTGAGCTATACACACATCTGAGAAAGATGAATAAACTCAAGTAGAAGAATGATTTTCCAACCTGCAGAGTCCAGTTCAGGGTCAAGGTGGCCAGAGCCCCTCCCAGCAGCTCAGGGCAGCAGGCAGGGCCCACCGGGACAGCTGCCCTTCCATTGCAGGGCCCCTCACCCCCACAACCCTACTCACTCAGGCTGGGGCAATGTAGACACGACAGTTCCCCTCACAGGCACATCTTTGCCACGTGGGAGGAAAACAGAGTCCCCAGAGAAAAACACACAGAGAATTTAAGACTGAGTTACATTAGAGCCCTTGGAAAATTACATACTGTGCACTTCCTCCTGGTCAGGGAGTAACTCCTAGACACCCTAAGGAAGGAGATAACCAAGCTCAGTGGACAAACCTATTCAAGCTTGTGTCTCCCAATGGCTGCAGGATGAGCGTACCAGAAATAAAAGACCCGAAAAACTACATGACTCAAAGTTTAGCAGAAGTGGAAGTACAGAAACTGCTATGGAAATAAATGTTGTGGGTATAAAGAATCGGTTATACAATTATGTTTATTTTTGTATTAATTCAAAATTTCCCAAATCTCTAATACAATACTTCATGGAAGATTTTTTAAAGATGATTTCTGGGAATTAGTGTAATTCATGGCTTTATATTTGGCAAAATTCACATAAAAGAACATTATAGCTGGAATCATGGCCAGTATTTTATCTCAGAATAGCACACACATTTTGTTTTAATGATTTCTCTACTCCCTGAGAAACTATAAAGGCTCAGCTGGACCCTTAATCTATGTGACATTTTTATGACAATTAAAATATCACCCCAAGGAGGGTCTTTTATTCTATTGTCAGATTTTATTGGGCTATTATAAGCTAACAAAGCAGAATAAAATTATACAGCTAATATTATATTTAAAACATGAATTTATTATATTTAGGGCTATACCAAAAAAATACATTGGTCTTTGGTGTCAACCAAACAAAATTAATCAAACAGATGTTTAATATCTGATTATAATTTCTCCCTAAGACTAAGTTTCTTTATTTGGATCACAGTTAACAAGATTCATCCTCCCAAACATAATGAGAGTTTTAACAGCAACTAAAAATCATCTTGTGTGTTTTTGTCAGTCCCCTTCAGTCCCATTATCCTTGGAGGGTACATTCCAAGACCCTCAGTAGAAGCCTGAAACCTCAAATAGTACTACATTCTATATATACTGTGCTTTTCATAATGACACACACCTTTTCCCTTAGAGGAAGCACTTCATGGCTTCTCTTTGGCTTCTTGTGTTTGAATAGCCAGCATCACTACTCTTGCACATTGGGGCCGTTATTAAGTAAAATAAGGGTGACTTGAACACAAGCACTGCTATACCATGACAGTTGATCTGCTAACTGAGATGGGTACTGAGTGACTAATGGGTGAGGACTTTCTACAGCATGGAGATGCTGGACAAAGGGATGAGTCATGGCCCATGCAGGATAGAGGGGGACAGCATGAGATTTCATTATATTTTATCATTATTGTTATTCATAATAAGTATTGGAGAATTGCTAGCTCTTTTCTTTCTCTAGAACCACTAGCTTTTTTCCAAAAATTCACTAACCCCTTGATCTAGTTCCATTACCCATCAACCATATTTGGCCAAAGATCCTGGGCTTAGTCCTAGAAGATTGCATGTCCCTGTGTGATCTATTATGTGTTAAATCTAGCTAAGCTGTACAACCAACATGGGGCACTTTAAAAATACAACTTCTCAGACCCAACCCAAGACCTACTGAGTTGCAAGCTTCAAAGCCAGTGCTCAGAAATCTCTGTTTTGAACAAGCCTCCCCGACCCCTCCAATGCAGCTCTTAAGCAAGTGGCCTAGTATCATCCACACAGTCTATTTTGTTGTCACCTATGTGGCAGGGCTTATAATCAATGGCAGGATCCACTTCCTTAGCCACAATCTCTAGGTGCTTCTCACACCTCTATACAATATCCAAACTTCAACTTTTCAGAAGACAAACCTAAGAAATGCAAGAAAAATATAAGAAATGCACCAAAAATGTTTTTGTCATGAACTGATTTCTTCAAGCATCAGCATTTTCATATGTAAGGCAGACTTTAAAGTCTGTATAAACTGGAAGAAGAAAGTCAAAGAGCATAGCTTCCCAAAATGTAACTGATATTGAGGATGGTGGCCACTGACATTACAAGGTTCAGGGTACTATTCACATTCGATTATTCCTCCTCAATACCAACCTTTTTCCAGTTATTCCTTCAGAATAAATGCCATCTATGGGTGCTGATTTTTCAAGCAATGTCAGTTTTCATTTTGCTTTTCATAAAATCATGTTGTCCCAAGAAGACAGACTGGCAATAGAAATCATATCCCCAATGTATATGTACCAAAAGTCTGAGTGCACAGCCACCAGCAGATGCCCAGTAGCATCTGCCTGGGACCAGGGAAGCTCACAAATACTAGGCCAGTTTGGTGCTCCTGGGGGTCAGGTATAATGACAAAATAAAGCCACATTCCTCTTTTTACTTTGCTTATCCTCTAATATAGTCTTTTTTATTCTTTACTCTGTCTCTGCAGTGTTTAGGGGTGCTCTTGATCAGAGTTCACATTAGCCAAACAATAGCAGAAGCACCAGCACCCTTTAAAAATAATTCCTCTTCTGGTCAGGATGAAGGCATAGGTAAACATGATTTGCCTCCTCACACAACCACAGAAAGAATTACAACTAGACCTCAAAATAAATAACACTCAGAACTGTCAGAAAAGGAAGCTGCATTGAAGTCCAACAACCACGGATTTAAAGAAGCCACATTCATCCAGACACATAACAGGGACAAAGACATGGAGATAGGTGGAGAGATGCAGAGACTTGGTGTGACAGGAGAGGTGGTGGCAGCAGAATGGGCAGTCCCACATTCACATGTGGTGGATAGAAATTGGGATGGATACCTTTAGAGAGACGAATCCCGGCCACAGGCCAGACTGAACAGCCCAGAGTTCCAGCACCAGGAAGATAAATCCCCATAATTTCCGGCTGTAAAAACAAGTTGGGGTTGGGATGGTAGAAGAAACTGCCAGATTTTCAGAAGACTCTGCTTAAAGGGCCTGCATGGACTTAGAATGTACTCAAACACATCCCCTCTGGGATTTACCAGGGCAACAGCTCGAAGGGGCCAGCTCCATAAGGGGAGAAAGTAAAGTGACTGGAAAAAGGGTGAATGCGAGGTAAACCTCCAGAAGCCAGGCAGTGGCATTGTCCCCTCCCCAAACCCTCCCCCCGCACAGAGCCACAAAGCAGTGAAGTAAGTTGCCCTGCCCTGGCAATTACCTAAAGCTCCACCCCACACAATTTACAGGTGTCTTTTCTACATAGGCCATGCTACTAAGACAGGAAGTAAAAGCAGCTCTACCAATACACAGAAACAAACACAGGGAGACTGCCAAAATTGAGGAGACTAAGAAATGTGGTCAAATGAAAGAACAGAACAAAACCCCAGAAAAAGAACTTAACAAAATGGACATAGCCAACCTATCAGATGCAGAGTTAAAATCACTGGTGATCATGATGCTCAAAGAACTCACTGAGTATGGCAACAACATAAAAACAAAAGAAAAGAAATGAAGTGAAATAAAGAAAAATCTACAGGGAACCAACAGTGGAGAGGATGAAGCCAGGATTCAATTCGCTTGGATTTGGAACATAAGAAAGAAATAAGCATCCAACTAGAACAGCAAGAAGAAAAAAGAATTTAAAAAAAAACAAAGATAGTAAAAAGAGCCTCTGGGACATCTCCTAACATACCAACATCCAACACATAGGGATGCCAGAAGGAGAAGAGTAAGACCAAGAAATTGAAAACTTATTTGAAAAAATAATGAAAGGAAACTACCCTGATTTTGGCAAAGGAAATAGACATACAAGTCAAGGAAGCACAGAGAGTCCCAAACAAGTTGGACACAAACAGGACCACAGCAAGACACGTCATAATTAAAATGCCAAAGGTTTGCCCTGGCTGGTGTAGCTCAGTGGATTGAGAGCAGGCTGGGAACCAGAGGGTCTCAGTTCGATTCCCAATCAGGGCACATGCCTGGGTTGCAGGCCAGGTCCCCATGAGGGCCATGTGAGAGGCAACCATACATTGCTGTTTCTCTCCCTCTCTTCCTCCCTTCCCCTCTCTCTAAAAATAAATAAAAATAAAATCTTAAAAAAAAAATAAAATAAAATGCCAAAGGTTAAAGATAAGGAGAGAATCTTAAAAGCAGCAAGAGAAAAGGAGAGAGTTACGTACAAAGGAGTGCCCCTAAGACTGTCAGCTGATTTCTCAAAAGAAACTTTGCAGGCTAGAAGGAATTGGGAAGAAGTATTCAAAGTTATGAAAAATAAGGACCTACTATAGGGAACCATTTCACAAGGTGTGGGAATGTAGCCCAGCCCCCACTCAGAAAATCCAGTGGGGCGCGAGGTTCGGCACACAGGACCCACACCCACGGACAGGTTTTCCCGTGGGGAAACCAGGCCTGCATTGTGCCTAGGCTGCTATGAGGCTTGCCTTTGCTAAAACTCCCTCACCCAGGATTGAGGCAACAAATGTTTATGGCATATCTCTAAAGTAACTTCCTAAAAGTCTGTGCTAAACCTGCCAAGTATGGAGTGTAACCAGTTCAACCACTTTTTCCCTTGAATCTGTAATATCCTTCTCTCTGAAGTAATTAGCAACATTCTCTCCTTTGTTGTCTGTAAAAGGTAATCCCCTGCAGCGAACCTGTGCATAGTAAATGAGAACCATCCTCCATGTAATGTGCCCAGAAAAGTAATAAAAGCCTGTCCAGGCAGGGGCTGGCTCTGTGGCCCTCACTCTCTCACTTAGAGAGCGGCCAAGCCGTCCCTTTGTGTCCACAGGACGTCTGCAGTCCCTGTGCATTTGTTTGCCACAGCAGCCACAACACACGGGCCCTGTGTGGGTGCAGGGTCCGCATCACCTACAACCAAGAATACTCTATCCAGCAAAACTATCATTTAGAGTGGAAGGGCAGATAAAGTGCTTCCCAGACAAGGTAAAGCTAAAGGAGTTCATCATCACCAAGATAATTATTACAGGAAATGTTAAAGGGACTATTTAAGAAAAAGAAGATCAAAACTATGAACACTAAAATGTCAACAAATTCACAATTATCCACAACTGAATCTAAAAAAACAAACTAAGCAAACAACCATAACAGGAACAGAATCATAAATATGGAGATCACATGGACGGTTATCAGTGGGGAGGGGAAGGGGTAGGATGGAGGAAAAGGTACAGGGAATAAAAAGCATAATAGGTAGGCACAAAATAGACTGTGGGATGTTAAGTATAGTATAGGAAAAGGAGAAGCCAAAGAACTTATATGCATGACCCATGGACATGAACTAAGGGGCGGGGATTGCTGTAGGGAATAGGGGTACTGGGCAGAAGGGAGAAAAGGGGGAAAAATTGGGATAATTGTAATAGCATAATCAATAAAATAGATTTGAAAAAGAAAGAAAGAAGAATTTTCCTTCTTTCCTTGAATTATCTTTTACAACAACCCTAAAAAATAATAATGTTGTCCTCTTTTAACCAGTGAGGAAAGTGAGGTTAGTAAAAGTCTAAGTGGCTTGTCCAAAGGCAGGGAGCTATGGCTGGAGAGGTCAATAGTCTCCCAGGATGTAAAGCTCTTGGCACAGCCTACCTCCTTCCCTTGGCTCTGGTGTAAACAGGTGAAGTTGGCAAGCTCGACTTTGCCTTCCTTTTCATTGGGTCAGTTTCAAGAGTTAACCATTCTAAAATATTTGTACTAAATTGGAGAAAGGGGGATTCTTGGAGACCAAAGAGTTTTAAGGACCCCATTGAATTTTAATGGGAGAAAGGGAGAGAGGGAGGAAGTGAGGGAGGGGAAAGAAAGGGGGAGAAAGGAAGAGAAAGAAAGAAAGAAGAATCTGTTGCTGACGGTGACAGGCCAACCAGAGATGAACCTCACAGCTGAGCCACCCACATGTCCATCCGAGCACTCCTGGTTTTAAATGGCCTCTCCCACTTCAAGAAATTAGGTCTGATTCCTCCAACCAAAGCCAAGCTTAGTTCCTATTTCACTCCCAGCCCGCTAATTGTCAGGGTTTCTTCTTGTTAAAACAGTGTTTCCTGTCTACGGCCATACCACCCTGAACGCGCCCGATCTCGTCTAAAACAGTGTTTCCTAAAGAAAAAATTATATGTGTGTACAGACAGACACACACACATATTGAATACAGAGTTTGATGCCTTAAGCAAATAAATTACTTATACCCATTTTGCTCAAGTAATTCATATGATTGATTTACATTACCACAATTTTTCTTTTTCATGTTGTTAAATGTTGATAATTTTTGTACTATCGGCCAATGCCCTATTTTCACTGATGGCTAGCACAGTGGAAACCTTTCCTCACCAAAGAAAGGCATGTGACATGGGATGTTTATTGGAATGGGAGGAAAGCAATTCGATCCTGTTTCCAACTCAGCCACAAACCTTTGTAACTCACCCAAAGCTCCCTGGGTCTCCATCTACTCCATCTACAAAATGGGTGGGGAGATCCTCACTCTTTGAAGTCTGCTGCTTGGAGTAGCAGCATCAGCATCACCTGGAAACTTGATTGAAATGCAGAATCTCAGGACCCACCACAGACCTGCTGACTTGGTATCTGATTTTAACAAGAACCCTGTGATTTGAATGCATGGCTAAGTGGTGAGGCCTTGGGGTAGATGGCTTCTGTGAGTACAAGGGTACCTCACCTAAGGCTCTCTACATGGCCTGGATTCTTGTCTCCCACTGAACATTAGAATCATTTGGGGAACTTCTAAAATTCTGATGCCCAGACCAGTTAAATTTGAATATCTGGCAGTACCAACCAAGCAAGAGTACTGTTTAAATACCCCCCGGTGATTCCGATATGCAACCCTGGTTGGAAGCCTCAGCCTGAGTACTTATTCTCTTCTTGGGTGCCCTGTAGCTCATTGTCTCATGTGTTATTTACTCTAATGTGCATGCTTTTTCCAGTCTCCAAGGGTAAAACAGAATTTAATCCCTTCAGTTCTGACCACTCTCTTTGGCACAACTGGCTGCAGGGAGTTGACAGTGGCAGCCTTCAGTCACCGAGTCCAGGAATTTAGCACCCACTTTGGGCATCTCAGATTTTGATTTAGGGGCAGCCAAACAATCTTTGCCACAAAACCATTAAGAATATAACCACCACCAGTAACACCTATTAAGCACCTCTGGGTTGTGAACACTATAGAATGCCAAGAAGTGATATGATCATGCATCCCTTCTTATTTCTACACACACACACACCCTTTCTAGAGCACTGAAAAGAGAAGATCAGCAGAAGTGGAAGGAGGGACAGAACGAGGGAGGGAGAGAGAAAATGCAAACCAGATCCCAATGAAAGCCATTCTTGCAGCTGCCTGGTGAACATCACTGATGAACAGGTCCTGGGATGGGCAACAGGACCTCCCAGAGTAGTTTTTTATAGTTGCACTTAGCTATGCACCACATATCCTTCTTTCATGTTCCTACTGTCCTGGGTGAATGGACTCCATCATGGATTGTTATGTGCAGACCAGGGTGTGGGAAACAGAGTAATGGCCCCCAAAGATGTCCACATCCTAATCCCTAAAACCTGAGATGGTGTTACCGGAGAAGGCAAAGGGGATTTTGCAGATGTGATATAGTTAAGTGTCTTGAGATGGGGAGATTATCCAGGGTTATATGGACCCAATGTAATCACAAGTGTCCTTACAACAGGAAAGTGGAAGAGTTGGAGTCAGAGAAAGAGATGTGATGTCAGGGTCAGAGTTTGGAGTAACGCCACTGCTCTCTGGAAGAGAGGCAATGAGCCAGGGAAGTAGAAAAGGCAACAGAGGGGTTCTCCTCTGAGCTTCCAGAAGGAACCAGACCTATCAAAATTGATTTTAGTCCCACTTAGACCCATTTTCAGACTTCTGACCTCCAGAACTGTAAGATAATGTACTTATGTTGTTTCATGCCACTAAGTTTATAGTGATTTGTTATAGCAGCCATAGGAAACTAATACACCAGGAATAAGAGCAGCCTTCCTATCATTGCCAAGATTCCTCAGCCCACAGAGAGCAAAACCAAGTTCCTGGCCACAATGACAGAGTCCCATGTTAGGAGCATGTCATTCATTGGGATGTGCTTCAGATGATGCCAAGACCATGGTCCACTATGCCTAAAGAGGCTCTCCCTAAGACACCAAAGGACAGGATAATTTCTCCCTGCCCCCACTCCCACTCCCATCCCCAAAGACTTCTCCTACTTCTATAAGTAAAAACTACCACAGTCAAAAGAAGTCAGGCTTCTCAATTTGCCTGAACATTTAAAATATTTTAAGAAAAATAGAGGATTATTTTCTCACCGAACCCTTAGTGATAGATGTACATAATCCAGACCACCAGGGAGGCCATCAATTTTAATCAGTAGTTGGAACAATTAGTTCATCTGATAAGATCAGAAGATTTCATGTTGCTGTCTATGTTGAGTATGATTATATAGCTATTCCATCATATATAACATCCAATATAACATTATAAGGATGCTCCATCAAGATCCTATGATTTTCTAAGTGTTCCACTAGGCTTGAAAAACTTTGTTAAAGTTTTGCTATACCTTTTGATGTATGAGTAACCAACAGTAGGCTTTAGCCAGAGCATGAAGTCTTTCATTTTATGTATCCTGATGATCCTGTCAACTACTATGTCATTTTTCCAACACCAGGCAGGTCTCTCATTTCCTACAGTAACTGGATGTGCTACAATTTAATTCAGCTGAGGCAATAACTATCTGCAGTTAGCAAAGACCACACAGGTTAAGGTTCAGTCCCACAAAACTGCTCTTATTTCAGATACCAGTCCCAAATGGGGTTCCCAAGCTATTGACACTTACGCCGAGCCAACTACAAACTTGGGAGTTCCCACAACCCACACCCCCTCAGGTTTAACATTTTACTAAAATGACTCACAGAACTCAGGAAAGCACCATACTTACAATTCTACTTTATTGTAAGATACAAATGGACAGCCAGATGAAGAAGTACATAAGGTGAGGTCCAGAAGGATCCTGAGCACAGGACCTGTCCCCCTGGAATTGGGGTGTGCCACCCTCCTGGTACATTGATATGTCCACCAACCAGGAAGCTCCTCCAAACCTCATCATTCAAGATTTTGGGAGCTATGAGCCAGCAACCATGGACAAAGACCAAATACATAACCAAACATATATTTTTCTGACAAATGACAATATTACAACATTCTACAGAGATAATGGAGAAGGAGAAAGACCTTTCCAGTGGTGAATGGCTGTGCCCAGCTCAACTTTGAAAGAGCCAGGCTGAATGAACTTCTCTATTTTGAAAAGGTCAGGCCATCTGTGTCAGGCTACCTATGGTTTATCTTGAATAAGTTGTGCCAAACAAAGAATGTATGCCAAGTTCATGGCTTGAGGAAGCCACCAGCCTCCACAGCTTTTGGCAGAAGGTGTTAATATTTTTTTCATTTTCAATTCAGCATCAGAATGAGCAGAACACATCCATTACACGTGGTCAGAGACCAGCAGATGCCGACATGTGTAATTTGGCAGCTGTATGTACCAGGAACTAGAAGGTGCTATTTCCCATAAGTAAAATTATGGGTCATTAGTCCCTGGCAGGTGAAAACCTATTACTCAGAATTTATGAATTGATAATTCTATTTATCACAAGGAAATGATGACTCATTATTTTCCCTCCCAGAAAGAAAGCAAGTTTTTCCTTTCTTGTGGTTTCCATTGAACATATTTTGATTGTAAGGTCAACTGAAGAGGAACTGTTGCCCTTTTTATCATCTACAGGTGTGTCTCACCTAATGCAATAGGTAGAATCCAGAAAAATTATGACCACGTTAAATTTCTGAATAGGGGGTCATATTTTAAACCCGCAGGGAGAACAAACAACTTGAATGAGACTTGTAGTGAACAATTACATACTTTATTGCTAAGTCCTTGTTCTTTCACATGGATTATGGAAATGTTACAGAGATAGCTCCCATTTCTTTCAGGCTGCCTCAAACCCTTTTGTAAGGCAGGATAATGAAACACAGAGTAAGTACATTCATTCATTAATTTTTGATCTCATACAGAAATGAAGACTCTAGCACAAGAACAACTGACAACTCACAGCCTATTTTTTAGTTCTAAAGCTTTAAAAACAAGCTTTTATGGCAAACACTGGGCAAGTAAAAGAGCAAAGGTTGGCAAAGCCTTCCAATTAACTGGGCATTAAAATTCTCTGTGTGTGTCCCTCAAAATGCAACTATCTCCAGAGAGCTTCAGGGCCTGGGGCAAGTCACAGGGGATAACTGAGTCCTCTAGTACTGAAATACATTTCCTCAGGCAAAATCTGGTTCAAATGAACTTCAAAGCCCCCTCAGGTCAGGAGAAACCAGTGCGTAAATGTCAGGATCCAAAGGCTATATAACACTGTAATTAAAATAAAAGAAGTTATTGCAAGGTAGGAAAAGTCACAAAGAGCAGTATTCAATTATTTGTTTGCAAATGATTACTGGGCCTCTCCTCACTAGCCCAGAAGATGAGATTCAACAAGGAAATAGGAACTGCTGCATATTTCAAGAAACTCACAAAATTGCAACAGAAATGTATGCGCATGTACCATGAGAAAAACTCTCTAATTAGCTGCTAAAAAGCCTGGTGGGTCATGGAGGGCTTCACAGGACTGTGCATCCAAATCTTACTTTAAAATATCCATAACCTTAAAAAAAACTCAAATGAAAAGGCCCATGTGCATATATGTAGATGGACACACACACTTCTGAAGCTGTGCATTACACAATCCTTGAATAAATTTGACTTCAGACTTGTTATTCTGCAGCCAAATTCGGTCTCCTCATATTCCTTAAATCATATATTAGCAGCTCCTTTAGAAAATACAACATGCCCACTTTTGCACTCTGGGTTCCCGCCCCTTGTGGTTCTAAGTTCTGGTGGAGAAAATCAAGCTAAAGGGAATTATGAAGTTCCCGGATATGTCATTATAACGTGATATTTATAACATGGTAATGAAGTATATCTTCCTCTTTTCTTTCTTTATTTTTTTAAGATTTTATTTATTTATTTATTTTTAGAGAGAGGAGAAGGGAGAGAGAAAGAGCAATGTATGGTTGCCTCTCACATGGCCCTCACTGGGGACCTGGCCCGCAACCCAGGCATGTGCCCTGACTGGGAATAGAACCAGGACCCTCTGGTTCCCAGCCCGTGCTCAATCCACTGAGCTACACCGGCCGGGCTTTCTTTATTTATTTTTTAAATTATGGTTTACCCATCTTTTTTAAGACTTTATGTTTATTTTTCTTAAAGATTTTATTTATTTATTTTTAGAGAGAGGGGAAGGGAAGGAGAGAGGGAGAGAAACATCATTGTGTGGTGGCTTCTCCTGCACCCCCTGATGGGGGCCTGACCCAAAACCCAGGCATGTGCCCTGACTAAGAATTGAACCGGTGACCCTTTGGTTTATGGGCCTGCACTCAATCCACCGTGCTACACCAGCCATGTCAAGATTTTATTTATTTATTTTTATAGAGAGGGGAACGGAAGGAGAAGGAGAGGCAGAGAAACATTGATATGAGAGAGAAGCATTGATCAGTTGCCTCTTGCATGTGCCCTGACCTGGAACAGAACCAACCACTCAGATATGCTCCCCTGACCATAATAAAACAGGTGACCTTTCACTTTGCTGGACAATGCCCAACCCAGCCACACCAATCAGGGTGGTATAACTTTCTCTTTTAAAGATACCTACCTCTTTTACTGGGACTGGAGATAGAATGTTAAGCAGGTAGCCTCTTCCAGCTGCATAAGTAGACAATTTCATTTTTCCTGAAGTAGAATCCTGTAAGACAACAGCACATTGGTGGATTTTAAAGAGAGCGAGTATATTTTCCTAACAAGAAATTCAACTGTAAATTCCTACCCCCAAATGATTTCAGTTTGAATGGCTAAATACTAAAAAGCACACTTAAGTCCTAAATGCCAAAATAACAGCGGCTGTTTTGTCCTGCTTGAAAATGCACCAGCAGCGCCCTGAACAATGCCTGATATGCTGCCGGAGCTCAACAGATGGGTGCGTAGGTTGGTGAGTAGATAGGGTGCTGTCCTGAGTATAACACCCTGAGTTTTTTTGTCAAACAAACAAAACATTCAAATCAGCTCCTTAAAAAGTAGTACCTGGAAGTTATAACACAACCCTATAGCATATGCTTTGGACTTTCACGTATTTAACTTACTGTTAAAATGGATATAGTTCTCTTTCCATAGCACGATTCATTTCTTCTCATCAAATCCTTTTATTACCTTCACAAAGTCTCAGGTTAAGGAACCTCTCTGGCTATGTTATAAATTGATATATCAATTGAAGTCAAGATAACTATACCCAGAGTGTGGGCAAAACAGGTGGGCAACAGCCCTTGCGTATTTTTGTCTCCACCAGCTTTATTTCCGTCCAGATGTGCTCCATTTCCCATCTGCTTTGCCTATAAGGTCATCTCTGCTGTTGTTCATACCTGGAGATCATCACACTGTCTGTTGTGAGCGCTGAATCCTTCCTCACGACAAGGACACTAAGAGCAAGCAGAGCGTTCCCAATGCAACCTGATTGATCCTTACCCTCTGGTAGTGGTTTCTGGCCTAACGATAAGGGAGTGCTTTCTCTTTCTATTGAGTGGCAACTGAATTTCCTTTTGCAACACACAGTGGTGTTTTTATTGATTTGCTACAACTGTCTAGATGCATCGAAGCTTTCTTCATTTAGCCACTTTCTTTGACCTTTGGGTGAAATACTAGGAGTAAGGCAAGGATTCCTCCTCATCCTCTCAAAGGGTGAGGTCCCCGTGACACCCAGCATTAACTTAGTCAATAAACCTTTAAAGCCTGCAGCCATACTCAGGCACTGTTAAATTAAATTAAAACAAACAGAAAAAAGGCAATATTACACCCATAAGAATGTCAAGTACTAGAATCAATAGACACAGGATATAAATTAGCCATACCCACTCAAAGCTTGGGATTCTCTTCTCTATCCCTTTATCTTTCAACGTCTCTTATCCCCTGAGTGAACATCGGTTACTTCCTCATCTGCCTGTGTGCCAGTTGAGTTCTCCAGGAAGCAGGCACTGAGACGGAGTTAGGAATGCAAATGGTATATTGGAGAGTAACTCCTGAAGAAGTAGGATTGGGCAGAGGACGCTGCCAGACTTTAATGTTGACCTGACAATCTCTCCATCGGCCCAAGAGTGAGCTCCAGAGTCAAGATTGGCCCTGGAGGAGTCCTGCACGGGAAAAACTAGCATTGCCTTAGTCAGTCCTTGCCAGGGACTGCCCTATGAAGAGCATGATCTTGTCTCTAAAACCGAGGCAGTAAGCCAAACACACTCCTTGAAACTCAGCAGTGACCTTTTTCTTAAATGTTGAAACAGGATCTGAGCAGCACACCTCCATGTCTGCCATAGCCAATCATCTCTCCATTGGGAAAGAACCTCAACACCATGTAATTTTAGCAAGGCAAGGAGTCAAGACCCTTTGCTTTCCTGGTCACAAGGATGAGCATATGCCCCAAGGAGGGGCCATCAGAACCCATTTTGAGCATTATGCATAAAGTGGTGATGAACTCTAAGGACCATACAAGCTTGTTGCTTCTTGGGGACATCTTGTCACTATGGGGACAAGCCTGTCTGAAGATCAGGCAGTTGTAAAGAGATGGAGCAAGAGAGAGGTAGATAGGGCTACACTGATGGTGAGTAAGACATCTTTATGAGCTACTTGGAATCCTCTTGGCCTCTGTTCTCACTCTACCCACTGCGACTGAGATCAGCTTTGTGCAGGCTTTGACCAGCCTCATGCAGAAGCAACCTGACAGTGCTTGCCACCATAGGACTTCTCTGAACTTGCAAGGAGTTCACTTTCTACCCTGAGGCTTCTTTCCTCTGGGACACCTATGGAACCTGCCCAGCACTCACATGTGCAACCCATAAATGTAGGAGGAGTCAATATCCATGGGGTCATACTTGAATGAGGGACAGAGCTGATGAATCAATGCATCCCTTTTTGTCTCTGGGAAGGACAGTCTTCAGAAGCACATGCTCCAATTTCCCATAGTGCCAGGAAGCTCATTCATGCATCTTTCACTTAATTCTCCCCATTCCCTTTTCAATGCTGTGCCAAATAAACTACCAGCATACAAGCCTTTGTCTCAGGTTCTTTTACAAAGGAACCCAGTCTTTACAAAGGACAGATAACATTATTTGAATACTTGGATCCAAGCTGTTCCTCATACTACTCTCTTGGACTCCCTAGTTTCTTGAGCCAATAAAATTACAAAGTTCTTTTTGCTGTTGTTGTTGTATATGTATGTGAATATGTGTTTTTAAGCTACTTTGAGCTGAGTCTTTGTGACTTGCAACCAAAAAAGAATTCACCTCCGCAACTTCATTTTCCCCTTTTAAGTCATTCATCACCCCATCACATCAGCGCCACTTCCACCTCACCAACCCTGCCTACCTCTCAGCCAGCTCCAGTATGGTGAAGCACCATCAATTGCTCCTCCCTCCCCAGATGCCAAATTTTGCAGCCTATCAGAGTTTTTAATCTGAAGTGTCTCTTTTATAAAGATTTTATTTATTTTTAGACAGAAGGGAAGGGAGGAAGGAAGAGAGGGAGAGAAATGTCAATGTGTGGTTGCGTCTCACATGGCCCCCACTGGGGACTTGGCTCACAACCCAGGCATGTGCCCTGACTGGGAATCGAACCGGCGACCCTCTGGTTCACAGCCCGCACTCAATCCACTGAGCTACACCAGCCAGGGCTGAAGTGTCCCTTTTAGACAGCACATTGAATTTGAAGTTCCTTGGGGACGTCCAGCTATATTCTGAACAGGAAGTTAGAGAAGCCCATCTGGATATCCAGAAAATCAAGGAAAATCAAGGATGTGGGAGAAATGGTCAACTGAGAGCCTGGATGATCTTGTACAGACAAGAAGGCCAAGGCTGGAGCCCAACATGCCCCATATTTATGGGTTACAAGAGAATATTGTTTATTGTTGCATGTCACATAAGCCCAGAAGAAATTTCAGCAGCAAAATTTCAGATGCTTCAAAAGGTAAAGAAGAATCCAGGAGGTTGCAGAAGCCTCACTGAGTGCCTCTTTCCTCATATCCGACTCCTTCTGAAAGGGCATCGGCAAGGATCTGGATGACAGAGGTGGCAGCGAGCCCTTTTAGCATCTTCAGCCATGTCTCTGAGTATCAAGTCTCCTGCCGAAATAGTTCCCTAGTCATTGCCAACCAGATCATTAAGACTATTGACTGAGGCAGGAGCATGGTTTTGGAACTCTGAACCCCAATTTCTTCCCTCTTTCCTAGGCTAAAGTATCTCATTTGTTATCTTGGATTTCCCATTTTCCATTAAAACCCTGTCAAGTTTCTGGTGGTTGTTGATCACTTCCATGGGAGAGCGGCAGGCCTGAAATCCACTTCATTCTGAATTTGTGTACAATTTAGGGTTCAGGGAAGGTCCCCAGGCCTCACGATTGTACTCAAACTGCACCATGAGGAATTTAAGAGGGGACAGGGAAAGAACGGACAGTCTACAAACCTGATCAGACTTGGCTTAGAGAGGATTGGGAAGCATGCACTGGAAGCAGGATACAATATGAGATCAGATGAATGAAATGGGAGGTGACAGCTGATTTTTGAGAAGACATTTTGATGAAGTTTCTAAGTGAAAGAATAGTTGCTGACAGCAGTCGCTACTATGATAGCAAACAATTTTCCGGGGCTTTAACTAACAAGGCATTTTGTCTTAACCAACATGTCCATATTGCAAATGCCAGACCATCAGCCCATGCAGCACATGGTTCATGACATTTGAAACTTCGGGTGTTGGCCTTCTCTGCTCTTTTATTCTTTCCAAACCTACAGCTTCTAATATTTGCCTTTCAGGATTACATAGTAAAAGACAGGATAAATTCATTGGTCACTATTTCTAAAACATTAGTTTGCCAAAACCAAACTATATGTCACAAAAATAAATAGAATCTGAGCCTCAGTACTTGTGTTTTTGCAGGATATGTGCTTCAAAAAGATGGTCGGGGAGGTAGAAGGAGGGGGAAGCTAAACTTCAAAATGCAAAAGGCAAAAACGTTCCGTTCACCTCCCTGATTCTGGGTATCTCCTTGGCCTGCACATTCATTTGCAAAGAGAAGCTTTGCCGCACTCATTTTTCTGAGTTTTGATGTACTATCTATAAAATCTGCGGGCTAGCTTAACATGAGGTGTCAGATGGTTCTTATGTCTTTCAGCATCATGATGTTGCAAATGAGCTGTACAGTTTGTCAAGCCAAAAAGGACGATTGAGTATCTGACATAATGCCAAACCAGAGAATGGCAAACTAGGGCCCCTAGGGCTAAATCCAACTCACCGCCTATGTTTGTGTGGCCCACAGAGCAAGCTGGCACTGTGATTCAGGGGACCAGCCAGGGCATCATCCTCCACCCCTATTCCCCCTCTGCTCCCAGAAGTGGCTGCTGCTCAGGGTCCATATTGGTTGCCAGCTATACATTAGGGCCTCTGCTGTTGGCAACTGCTGGGCAGTGAGCAGTCCAGGACCCTCCAGCCTGCTTCCTGTTGAGAGGGTTTGGCTCCTCAGGAGGAGGGAGGAGTGTGTTGGGACCTGAGTGGGTGTCACTGAGGCACAGACTGAAACTGATCAAGACAGCGTGCCCACCCCCAACCCACCACCACACCTCTGTTCTGCTCTGTGCCAGACCCCAACCATAGGTCTGGTCATTCTTCCTCTGGAAGTCTCCAGGAGAGGGCTCTGGGCACAAAGTTGCCCATCACCCAAGACCAGCCACCTCAGTAAATGGGACAAGGCATGGCAGGACCTCTCTCTTGTTATATCAGAATCTATATAATAGCCTCAGTTTTGCCTCTTGGTTTTCAAAGTCAGAAATACTTACTATCTAGCCCTGTGTTGGAAAATAGAAGTTCTTAATATGCATTCGAAAAAGAAATACAAGCTATATATCATATGTATACTAGAATACACACACTTCTGAGAGCTGCATTAATTCTCTACTTTTTGTGTCATTTGCACACCAGCCTCGGTTATATTGGGTACTTGAATGGCCTCCTGCTCAGTGGACATGATCATTCACCCTCTAGAACAGGGCAGTGACAGCTGTCATGTGCTTGCATTGCTTGTGCTGGGTCACACTGCACGTGACAGCTGTCCGAAGGCCTTGAAACAAACCCAAAGGTGTTCTCTGCCACAATCTCCATTTATCAGTCATGGAAAAGCAGGGTTCCTCTGCCCCTTTGTGTCAGGGGCTGTCCTGTGCTGTGTAGTATGGTTCTCAGCATCCCTGGCTTCTACTCCTAGAGTGGGTTCAATGTGTCACCTTTAAAAAGTATGTCCAAATCCCAACCCCTAGGACCTGTGAACATGACCTTATTGGGAAACAATGCCTTTGCAGATGGAATTAAGTGTCTTGAGATGAGATCATCCTGGATTTGGGGTGGGCCTTAAGTCCAATGACAAGTGTCCTGATAACAGAAAGAGAAGGGATATTTGAGACACACAGAAATAGAGGGGAAGGCCACGTGAAGGTGAAGGTAGAGAATGGAACAATGCAGCCACAAGCCACAAAATGCCAAGGACATCCTCCAGAAGCTAAGAGAGAGGCACAAAACATGTTCCCCTCAAAGTCTTCAGAAGGGACCAACTCTGCCAACATCTTTTCGACTTCTGGCCTTCAGAAATGTGAGGGAATAAACTTCTGTTATTTAAGCCATCCAGTTTCTGGTAGTTTGATAGAGCAGTATCAAGGAACTAATATAACTCACTAGATGCCAGGAGCTCCTTATCCGAGTTGTGATGAGCAAAAACATCTCTAGATATTGCCAAATGTCCTCTGAGGAACAAAATCACCCCCTAGTTGAGAACCACTGGGTTAGCATTACAGACTCTAAAATGTAAAGGGAAGAAATCTTCCATTCTAACCAGAAGGTAAATGCCAGCCATCACACCAACTGAACCCAGGTTAAGACCTTGCACCTGCTAGCCAGACAGGAAAGGCAAGTGTATTGAGGGGGTTGAAATGCAGAAACAACCAGTATCTTTCTCTCCATTCATTAGACATCCTCTCTGAACCACGGTTGGACAGGAGCAGGAACCCTTTTGAACCCGTTTTGATCACTAAACATTAAGAGAATTGTAATCATCACTTGTTTGCACGATGGGAGTGGGCAGTAGAGGTAAAGTCCAGCGTCCTGGAGCTCAGCACCCTTACACACTCAGGGAGTCTCTCCTTCACAAAGGTGTGTTTTGGAGAAAATGCACCAAGGGGCTGCTTTGCCTCCTGACACTAGGCCTCTTCCACTACCAGTTAAATAGAGATGCTGACTTCAGCTCTACCTCTGGGAAAACTAGTAGGTGACAGTATTGTTGCTAGTTAGAAGTGGGCTCAAGAGTCATGCTGCCTGGTTTCAAGTAGAGCTCCCGTGAGCCCCCAGACCTCCCCAACCCCCACAGTCCTCATCTGTACAAGGGGGTAGCCATGGCCTACTCAGCTCAGAGTGAGTATTCGAAAATGAAAACGTGGTGAAGGTAAAAAGAACTCAGCCTGGAGTCTGACTGGTACAGTAAAGGGGTCAGGAAATATTTGCTATTATTATGGAGAATGAAACCCATTCTTAAATTACCACACCAATTTGGTGAGAAAACAGAAATCACTGGTGCTTTGAAGGCTCAACTAGAGGTGCACAGGAACTGCACCACCATTTTGCCTCAGCCTCCTTGAATCCCCAAAAAGGAGTCAAGTTGCAGTGTTCTGGGATTTGCCTACCAACCCAGAGTCTCCCTGTGAGAATTTTGGGCTGGTGGACTTCAGCCACGTTGGATGTCACTTCCCTAAAGATTACTATGCTCTTTCTATCTCTAGCTATATTTTTATGCCCCTATAGACCTAGCTATTAGATGTACCTCTTGGATACTTTTCTACTAAGTAAATAGAATCACTTTCTTATATTTAAAAGAGAAAATCTATTAACCAAATCCAGAAATACTGAAATTTAATCTCATTTGTATGCTCTCTCAACACAGAACACCAAAAGAATTTTTCACTCGGTGGGGCATTTTTTCCCTTTGATGTGACATGTTCAGCAAAGTCATGGGCACGGATTTCCTGAGCCGCTAGTCTCTGCAGATCCAATTTGATCAAAGATGCACCAGTGCTAGGAGAGTCTTCAGGCTCTACCTTCACATTCTGTCTTTGGAAGTTCAAGATCTCTCAGATGAGCAGCCCTTCTCATGCTGGGAAACATCAAGCTGATTACCACTTTCTTTTGACATGTGACATTTTACACAATGGTGGATCTGTCTCTTGTGAGGAAACACTGTACGTCTCCAGAAAATTTTGCCAGGATTATTTTTTAAAATATTTTATTTATTTTTAGAGAGAGGGGAAGGGAGGGAGAAAGTGAGGGACAGAAACATCAATGTGCAGGTGCCTCTTGCGCACCCCCACTGGGGACCTGGCCTTCGGGTATGAGTGGGAATCGAACCAGCAACTCTTTGGTTTGCAGGCCAGCACCCAATCCACTGAGCCACACCAGCCAGGGCTATTTTCTTGATTTATTCTAAAAAAAAAAGAGAACTGAAGAACAGATTTTCAGCACTTATCCATTCTACAAAAATATGTAATGATTACCATCAATATACAAAACACTAGAACTGACACTGAAGAAAGGCAACAGAGACAGAACTCCTTGATCTTGAGAAACTCATAGATTTGACCAACCAATCCCAGTTTTCCCCTCCAGAATTCCCACTTTAGGAATCAATACTCCATATTAGCTCTGATCTGAAGAAATAAACTGGAACCACAAGTTATCACATCTGCTTCCAGAGACTGTGCTTTCGAACTTAAAATTAAGCTATTATGTAAAGCAAGGCCTGCTCTCATGAACTCTTAGAGTCAAACTTGAATGTCAAAGTGCAGACCTGAAACCATCACCCGCTCACACGGTCCCACCCATCTTGGAAACAGCATGTGCTTGGCAGTCGCAGTCTCGAGGCCCAGTAATTGCACAAACATGCTCAGCTCCACGGCGTTTATTTCCCCCACAACAGCCCTTGCTAGGAGTCTGCAATCACTGTTTATCCTTTCCCATGTCAGTCTGCGGGAGGCCCCCTCTCTGCTTTTCTTCTCCCCTTGGCAGCTGGTGCTGTGTATGTTTGGTTGAAACAAACATTCTTTCCCGGGGCATGCATGTCTGTCCCCTCGCTCTCAGCGACCAGCACACGGCCTTGAATTATGTATGTCTTGGTGTGGTTTTCACATGGGGAATGGCAATGCTTTGGAGGGGAGGCTCTGAAAGGGACTGAGGACAAGGCTGGATTCTTTCACCCTCATGCCACACTGAGGTGTCCCCTCCCCTTGACGAAACTTGACTGATGATGCCTCTCTGTATTCCATCTCGGGGACAATTTGGAGCTCACATTACAATATGACTTCTGGAGCCTTTGAAGTTCCAGCTGCAGGGGCAAAAGCACTGTAGTGATTAGGGGCCCGGCCCTCTCTGGAAGGGGGATGGCTGTACAATTGAATACGAAATGCAATTAAAAGGAGCACCTGGGCTGAAATCGAAGCAAAAAATGGGACTTTGGCTCCAAGCAGAGGAGGGCTCATTTAATCACACAAGAATGTTCATCTCTAAAAAGTGCTTGATTCAGGAAAACCCAAAACTTTACAAAACAAAAAATGAAACAAAACCAAAAAGCCCCTCCAACTTGCCAGCACAGGAAAGGGATGCATGAAT
This sequence comes from Micronycteris hirsuta, assembly GCA_004026765.1. NCBI lineage: Eukaryota > Metazoa > Chordata > Mammalia > Chiroptera > Phyllostomidae > Micronycteris > Micronycteris hirsuta. Next base: position 23,740 of record PVJI01003948.1, read on the forward strand.
TGTTGCTAACAGCTCCTGGGCACACACAGTCCAAGCACGTTAGCAGAGGCTCCCTCAGATGCTGGTGAGGTCTTGACTTCTTCCTGCTGCCCTGGTGTCTTCATACTCTGCCAGGCAGCCTTGGATTCTTACTTTTTCCATCCCTTCTCACACTCGTTCTGCCCCTGTACATCCAGGGCTAATTTCCCAGAGGCAAGGTCTGTTCCAGGTGCATATTATTCTCAAACTTGAGCTTCATCGCAACCAGCTGTTCAAACTCGGGTCAGTGGGCTCTGTCCCAGGACTTTCTGGTTCACTAGGTCCAGGGTGGGGCAGAAAACATGCATGCCTAACAAGCTACTGCTGGTGGGCCAGGGAACGCACTTTGAGAACCAGTGGGTTAGGCCAACCTGTTCGACTAAGAGACTTATGTGAGCAAAGGTGAGTTATCATGTTGTAGGAAAAAGATCCTGGACTTAAAGGCACCAAGAAGAGGCAGGCTTCAGCTCTAATCAGACTACCACCAGGCTATATTTACTGGGCTGAGTCCCTGGAGCCAGGGGTTCTCAAACCTGACCACGCTTTAGGTCTTGATAAAGGTGATGCTAGACCCCACCCAAGAGCGGTTGAATCACAGTGTGCAGGCATGGCCCCAGGGCGCCGGTGAGCTATAAAAACCCCACAGCTGACTCTGCTATGCTTTAACCTCTTCGAGCCTCAGCTTCTTACCCTGAACAATGGGTATCATCATTTTTACTTCATAGGTCCATTGAGAGGAATAAACATAAAGAAATATGAAAACCCCTTCAAAAATGACAAAGTGTGTCAAAGGTTAGGGGTTGCTTTCCCTTGCAGAAAACATATTTAAATTGAATCGAGATCACTGATGCCTCTTCATATCCAAGTCAGGACAGAGATTTCTGGCACAGGTATAGCTGTGGGGGAAATTTGGAAGGTAGAAAAGCATTTGAACATGTTTGTCCTATTCCACCAACATGCACATATTTCCTTGCTTCTGTTTTAAAAGCTCTTCATATTTTCCATCCAGTTTAAGAAATAAAGTTATATTACCCCTGATGGCTATCCAGTGGCTTGGTGACCCTAATCTACTCAAAGTCAGGAGTTGGCAAACTTTTTCTCTAAAGAGCCAGATAGTAAATATTTTAGGCTTTGCAGGCTAGGCAGCCTCTATTGCAGCTGCTGAACTCTGCCACTGTAGCTCAGAATCAGCCACAGACAATTCGGCAACAAATGGGCATGGCCATGTGCAAACAAAACTTTATTTGCAAAGACGGGTGGGGGGCAGGCTGAGTATGATCTGCATGCTGTGGCTTGTCAAGTATGGCTCCAAACTTTCAATAAAGACACAAAAATGTTCACAGTCAACTCAAGAAACCAGCTGGGACTTTCTAATGAGATGGAACAAGCAAAGATCACCGAGGAAGGGGGACAGGACAGATCATGCAGCCAACTGAGCCAGGGAGCATTCATTTCAAAATCCCTGGTTGGTGGGAGATGTGTGCCCAGGTGAGATAACTGGGATCTTTCCGGGAGCACTGTTACGTTCTCAGAGAGAGGCAAATGTCCTCTCATCCATAAATTGTCGCTTTCTGCTTAAGGGTGGGGGACACTTGCCCAGCCACCCAGACACACTATAGCCCGTTCACCCAGCTTTATGAAAAACTCACCAAAACTCCTGGACCCCCCCACTACTGGCCCCATAGCAGGGCTTCCCAAGGGCTGGCCTTTGGAACCCCAGTCCCACGAAATGAAACTTACCGATTCAGTTAGCCTCAAAATCCACTCTTTTCCTCAAGCACCCAGCAGCATGTAAACCACCCATAGCCATTCTTGGAAAGGCTCTAGTCTTTCTGGGGACAGGCCGGGTTTGAGAAATGCCTGAAAAGGAAACCCATTCATCAAAAGGAACCCAGCACCAACTTCCACTTGGGTTAGTATTGGCTGGAAACAGGTGGAAGCCTTAAGAGTGGGTGTGAGTGTGTGAGATAAACATGGAGCCCTGCAGAAGGCAGGAAGGTTCTACTACCAGCAAGTGTCCTCTGGATGCAACCTGTCAGGCACTCTACAGGACAAGAATATATGTACGTGCTTTCAATGTTCTGACAGACTCTGTTTGGATTGAGGACGGCTGTTTAATCTTTGACATATGTGTTCCACAACACGCACTGGTATTACATAGAAATTGCTCCCTTCATTCTGTGAGCCAAACCCTGAGTTTGGGGGTTTGGAAATCCCCACAAGGTGCTCTTTACTATTGCTCATTCGGAAAGAAAAAAAAAGCATTTCTTTAATGAAATGCAATTGTTAAGAAACTGCCAAAAATAGATGCTCTCTATCTGCCTTCACAGATGGTAGCTTCTTTCTAGCCAATTAACTACCAATGAACTGAGGAAGAGCTATAGCAACAGGCATGCAAGCTCCCCTGTGCTCAGCCAGCCTGATGGTCCCGGGGAGACACAGAAGTTTCTGGTCCTGTCTCAAGTCATGAAAGCTCAGGAAGAAGCCCACCCAACCCCAACATTTCTGTACAAGGCCATTCTGGTTCACTATAGCTAAGCTCCCAGAATTAAACCTGATGGGTTGTCACCTTTCAGACAAATCCTGTTCGTTTATTCCCCCTCTCTGGTTTTTAACTACATTGTGTTGAATGGAAATATCCAAGGCCCACAAAAGGCTGGTTTTTCATGACTTTTACTAGTGAGATTTATTTCTACATTAACACCATGCCAGTGAGATTTTTCTGTCTGGAAATGTAGTGGGTATTGGGTTTTACACAAGCAAGTTACACACAGTCTTCTGTTTCATGAACTCATGCTCCAAATTCTAAACTAATCAAGAGTTTAATATTTACGCATATTTATGCATTTTTGCCCCCCAAGCCAATACAAAGCTACAGAGAAATGGAATTTCCTACCAAGTGGTTTCTTTTCTAATGATTTCCCATTAATCTGGAGTCGGAAAGAATTTTTTTGACATCCCTTAAGTGATCTGAGGTTTAGCTTGTTTTGTTTCACTTTGGTCTTTGAAAAAAATGACCTCAGAAAGAGTTGAAAACACAGGCAATTGGTTACCACAATTTGTGTTTACTTGTAGGGGTGTTGTAATTACACTAAAGTGTAATATGTCCTTTAAGGACATAAAGTTAATTAATTAACAATTAAAGCTACCGGGAGGGCTTCATAACAGGAGATGATAATATCTACCATTTGTGTGGTCTATTCCAAGCCAAGTGCTTTACAATAATTAAATCACTTCATTCTCACAGCTATGCCACTGGTCAGAAACAGTAGTTGACTCTACAGAGACGGGGAAACCCAGGCTCAAAGAGGTTCAATCCCTTGGACAATGTCACACAGCTAAGAGGCAATGGAGCTGGGGTTCAACTGCAGCTGTCTACGTCAGTGTGACTCCCTGAAAGCTTGATACAGTACTGAAAGTTGGTTAGAACGCTGGTTATGTTTGCTCTTAGGATACCATTAGACCACAGAAGTTTCCACACGCGGCTTTAATACCACTGATATACTAATGGCTTGATTTGTCTCCAACCCTAATGATTCCCCTGAACTCTGCACTTGAGTGTCCAACTAATATCTCCAATGTAGCACTTCCAAAACAGAGCTGTTCACCTAGTCTAGCCCATCTCAGTAAATGACAAATTCGTTGTACCATTTTATATCCACTCCACCAGCAAATCTGTTGGCTCTATCTTGGAAATATATATGGAATTCAAGAACCATGGGGAGAGCCTCTATCATAACTCAATTATTGGCAATAGCCTCCTAGCTTCTAGTGTTGTTTTACAACATCTGGAATGGTTCGTGTACAATGCAAATCAAATCATGTCATCCCTCTGAATCCCATGTCTTTACCTGGCCCTACAGGCCCCTGAAGCATCTACTTATATCTACCCTTCTCCACAAGGCAAAACAGAACCAACCTGAAATACCCCACCCCCTCCCCAAGGACCACACATCCTGCAGCCACTCAACCTTAGCAGGTCCTCAGCAAGCTAGGCCTGTTTTCACCTCAGGACATTTGCACTTGTTGTCTCCTCTGCTGAGGATAATCTTCCCCAAGCTGTCCCTGGGACTGGCTCCCTCCCTTAACCAGAGGGGACTCCTCTCTCTGCCTCTTCTAGGTAAAACATATGTGGGCATTCCTTGTGCTATTTTGTTTCAAATTTTCTGTGAAGTTGAAATTTTAAAATTAAAAAAAAATGGTAGGAAAGAACATAATTCAAATCCTATGTTCCCAAAGTAACAAATAAAAGTTTTCTGTTGAAACAATGAAAGAATGAGTGTTAGACTCAAGCTGTGCTCCCAGACTCCATGCACAGAGCAGACACACAGACAGCCTAGGGACAGTGGTCCTACCCTATCTTGGGAAACTTGTAGCCTCAGTCTGAATGTTTATCTGGCCATCATCCACTAGGCTAAGAACAGTGGATTTTAAAGCTGACCAAACTAATGTCACAATCTTGCATGACAATGTTAACACAGGTCTCTAACTTGGCCAGATACTTGAGCAGTCACCAGGATCACGTAGAAATGCTGTGAAACCAGCATCTCTTCCATTTACACCGAGCTTCTTGAGAAGTCTGTGCTTGTTATATTTTTAAAAAGAGTTTAAATATTTAATTTTTAATAAGGTGCCAACGTTTACACGAGTGTTACAATAAAAAAAATTGCTTCGTGGTTGCTCCAATACCAAATGCAAATAGATCTCATCAAAGTCGCATGTAGGCTCGTTCCCAGCACACCGAGGCTGGTGAAAAGCTCGTTATGACCACACGGGTGAAAATAGAGTCTACTTCATGCTCCCTGAGTTAGGCACACAGGCTCTCCCCTCCTGTAAATCATTGCAGAGGTTGGAAGCTGAGTCTGATAAGGCACTGCCCAGTGAGATTAAAACAGAGGGGTACTATGACAATTATGTAATTCACTTCTCCAACTGGAGTTTCTTCTCTCTTCCAGCTCATCACCTGATAATGAACACTGAGCAGTATTTGCATGTGTTGATCACTTAAAGTAACCAGCTCTCACTTAAGTAAAATAAATTGCTCAAAGTTTTTCAATTTCTGTGACTTATTAGGGCCAAAAATGTATTTACTGACCTGTATTCTCCTTTGTGAGGTCTTTGGGAAGGACTGAATGGAGAAATTTGAGATTGCCTTTTCGTAACTAACAGCAAAAACTGAGTGCTGATTTGCTTCTAGCACATTCCCTTTCTCTAAAAGCCACGCACACACCCGCATTTCCAGGTGGTGTCTGACTTCTATGACACAGTTCCTTCAAAACAGAGAGAACAGATAGGTTGATGAGCCTGCTTAGAGAACTCCTTTTCCATTCTGTACTTACATCTATTCACATAAAAAAACAATTCAGCCCTGGCTGGTGTAGCTCAGTGGACTGAGTGCAGACCTGTGAATCAAAGGGTCACTGGTTTGATTCCCAGTCAGGGCAGATGCCTGGGTTGCAGGCCAGGTCCCCAGTATGGGGCATGTGAGAGGCAACCACACATTGATGTTTCTCTCCCTCTCTTTCTCCTTCCCTTCCCCTCTAAAAATAAATAAATAAAGTAAAATAAATATTTAAAAAATGATTCAGAAAGAATCCACTAAGTTCTACAAATGTCTAAAGCCTTTGGTTCTAGAAACATTCCTCTGAAAAATGTTTATTTCATCTCCATATTCCAGCTCTACTCCTCTTGCTCATTAGATCACCGGGTTAAGTGATGAAGTGCTACAGTAAATACTTTGTGAATCCCTATCCGTGTACTTTTTAACAAGGAGTGACAAAGCTGAACAGCCTGTTCCCCATGGAGTGTGATGGGTGGGTGAGTGGACCGCAGGGCTGAGTTAGGGTTCCAAGGGAGGAAGGCAATTGGCTCTGGTAGTCCCTATTGAAAACTCCCCCATCCTTGACCTTAACCTGCCTGTCTGACCCTGGCCTTTAGTTGAGAAGAATCTGGACCCCACAGCAAATTGGAGGTTCAACTTATGAAGGAAAACAAGGTTAGGTTATTTAAGTCAAGTAACACTCCCAACTGTTCCCCGTGAATTCACAGATGTCTCTGCACTAAGCATTGGGGTGAGAGACATAACTTCCCTTGGTGACTTTGGCACAGAGGGAAGGCCCCTTTCAGCCCTCTGTGGCCTCAGCTGGAGAAGGGCATTCTCTGGTGTCGCTGACCTTTGGCTGTCTTTTCACTCGTGTTCCCTACTGAAGCTCCTTGTTTTCAGCGAAAAGGTCGTCCTGGATTATCTAAATCCAGGCTATGACTAATACTCTTTGGAACACCACATGGGAATAAGAGGGGAACTACATGAAGCAATCCTTAAGACTTTTTCAGATTTAAAGTCCAGGAAACTCCAGCTTCACTTGCATTTGTTCCATGGAAACCCAATAACAATACTAATATTAGGATCTGTTACTCAATACGTACGTGCCATGGATGAAACAACAAATTTTGTTCTATTATAAGAGTGAACACTGAATTCCCTACTTCTGTATGTCCATACTGAAGTAGCCATCTGACATCATTTTGGAGGGAGCCAATTACAGAAACAAATTTTCCATAGTTTGTCAGCATGATCTAACTTAAACTTTTTAAACATATCAACTAGAAGTTTTCATAGAAAACCACTTTTAGGTAGGTTTTTATCTAAGATTAGCATTTTTATTTGGGTTAAGAAATTATGGATTCTGATTAGGAATTCTGTGTCACATCTGAGAGAGGAGTGGGGACTATAAGGTTAGAAGAAAGTGTTCAAAGGGCTTCAGCAAACAAAGGTAAAGAGGACAGGAAGGACAATGTAGGGGCACAATGATGGCATCCAATACAGCAGACAACAGCCCCCTCCCAAGGACCAATCCCCCCTTCCTCATTGAGAATCTAAATCTTGTTCAGAGAGTAATATGCTTCACTAAACATTGTCCTTCCCAGATTCACGTGCAGCTGGGGGAGCCATGTGACAGAATTCTAGCCAATGGGTGAAAGCCTGGCATTTCTGGGCCAGCTTTGCTTTCTTGATATTATCATTGCACCTATTATTTGCCTCTTCCTGCTTAGAAAGCAGACATCATACCAGCAGTTCAGTAACCATCTTGAGACTATGCCACAAAGGACGGTGGAAAAAAATACCAAGGAGTGTGGACCCTTGATGATACTATGGAGATGATAGTCCCGAGTACGCAATCCCAGGTTTCCTATTTAGCTCATCACTGTTCATTGGATTTTCTTTGATTTGCAGCCAAATGCACACCTGATACATCAATATCCAATAATGATATTGAGAAGGATGAGGATGACGCAGTGAAAAGAGAACAAAGACTAAAGGGAAAGAGCAAACAGGATAACTCTTATTCACAGAGATCATACAGTGGACCTAAAAAACATAGCTTAATTCCTTCCCCCAGAAAAGACAGAAGTCCTGACTGAAAGAATAAATGCATCATTACATTCAATACAAAGATGCCCAATGCACAAATTGGCTGTCTAGAATTTAACTCTGTCCTTCTGTGCTTTGATTGCTGGTATGAAAGTGCATGCTTATACATTAAAGCCGGGCGTTTTGCATCCTACAGAGAAGAGAATGGAACAGATTTAGAATCAATTTAGTATTTCTCTTGCAATCCATTTGGAGGAGTTCCCACTGAGAACTCATATGCCTCACCCTCTTTGCAGCCGTATTTCATAAGATCTGAGAGAGAAAATAAGTAGTAACACTGGGTAGCCTGTTCTGGTTCTTGTGTAGGCTATTTGGAAATTAAAGCACACTTATGGCAAGCTGGCAGCATATAGGATATGGCCCATAGAAAGTGCTGGACTGATCAAAATTTAGGAATGCACAGGCAACAGCAATAAATAAATAAGCAAATGCGATGAGGATGCAAATCAGTGATTGGGTGTGTATACTCTCAAAATAAGAATGAATCCCTTTGCATGGAAGGGAATACAGTGCAGCACTAAATGTTCCAGTAGTTCATCAGGCAGTCCCAAGATGCTGGACTTACAGAGAGAAATGATTTCTTCATACTCATCATAACAGGTGATCCTGATGTGGGTTCAGAAACTGATGGATAAGCAAAATAACAGACTGAGAACAGAAGCAAGAAATGGGATAGACATGCGTGAACCCACACTTACAGTTTTCACTATGTTCAAATTTAATTTCTTTTTCTATTCCAACAAAGTAAGTGCAAATATCTTTAGTCTGATTCAGTAACATAGCAGCAAAACTTCAGGAACCAATAAATAAGGGCACTGACACACCAATAGCCCTCTGCCTTATGGACTCAAAGCTTCACAAACATCAGCCTTGAACAGAAGGGCAAACATTCGTTGATTCAACATTTGTGTTCCATGTCCCTGTACAAACCACATAATTTACACCCACCCACATGCCCCCATAGCAGTTAGTAAAGTCATTAACAAACACAATTTGAAACTTATAAGGGGTTAAAGCTATAAAATGCCTACTCATTGATGTAATTTTTTAACAAAAGGTTTCATCTTTCTTCCCTTCCTTTCAAACAAAGCTTTTGGATCATTTTTTAGAATCATAACACATCATTTGTTTACTTCTTTTAAAATGACACAGTTGTATTTTTCTCATAATAATTGCCATCTTGTTTCTAATTAAACATGATGGATTCAGGGTCCTGGTTTGCCATCTGGGCCATATGTCTCAGAACATCCTTTTTTGTGATGATGCCAAGAAGTCTCCTGGAGAAGAAATAAAATAGAGAAAAGAGGTCAACCTTGCAATACTGACTCGTGTCTGTCCCTAAAAACCAGTGTCTTTTTCACTTTTCACCTGGGCATGCAGAGAGACAACACTGCCAGCTTCCCTTACAGTTGGATGTGGCCAACTGAGTGAGCTCTGGCCAACAGCATATGGGTAGACATGAGGGATGCCGCTCCCAATTTACCCACAGATTTCCTCACACTCTCTCTCCTAATCTACCAATCAGAGGCAAAGGAGCCAGTCTAAGGTCACATGGGATTGATTTAGGAGCCACCAGATTCAAAGACCTGATCCTTGAATGGCTGTGTGTTTAGAGCCCACTCCCGCTACAACCCACACTGGACGTGACATGGGGAAAAGTAAACCCAACGCATCAGGCCACTGAGATTGCAAACTTGTTTATTCCAGCAGTAAACTCGTGGTGGCTAATACTCCTAAATTTCAAGATTATAATCAATAAAATAAAAGGGTTTTATCAAAGTCATTGTCAAAACTTGCCCACCCCACAGAAATTCCAAGTATAAGGTATTTTAAGAATAGTAACTAATTCTATTTTAAATCTATCTTACTAGAATGGTAAAGTTTCATGTTCATCTCTGACTATATCTGTAAATTACCTCCTCTTCCAAAATTCCATTGCTTTCAACTTAGAAAAACAATGCCACCTGCCAGGGTCGCTTCTGTAGGGCCACCTAGACAGTACATTGCACAACTCCAGGGAGAGCCCTTCACAAACACTACAATGTAAATAGTGCCCCCTGAATTATGCAGTACACACTTGGACATCCATTCATGACAGCCCTTGCTTTGCTCTTGATTTTATTAAATATTTAAATGACCACCTTCTGGAACAAATCCTGCCTTCTAGCTAGGTATGAAAGAAGGCGATATACACAACTTCTTTGGAGAAAAGAAGTTCCATTGCCAAATTAGTTTGCAAAATGATGCTCACCATATCTCCCTCATATCCAAGAAAAGGGGAATGGAGAAGTAAACTATGGCAGTCTAACACTGGGATACTGTGTAGCTATTAAAATGACCAGCATCTCTGTACCTGTGTAAAATGATGATGTACAAAAAAAGCAGAAAACACAACTATAACACACTGCCATTTGTCTAACTAAAACCAAATCAGTCAAACTCATCCCTTACTAATGGAAAGTAAATATTCGAAGGGAAATCAAGTACTCAGAGCAGTATTCAAGTCAGTTACAGCTGGTAAAATGCACACTGGTTAGTGAAGTCGTCACGCCAAAATTCTAACTTCTTTGTCCCTGATCACACTGGACCTCAAAAAAGTGATTGATTTCTTGTGTTAGTTTCCCTCTCTCTCACACCCGGGGAGGCAGCAGATACTACCCCTTCCACATTATCTCATAGGAACAACTCAGGAGAGAGGAAAAGAGCAAAAGGTGGCCTTTAAAAGCATGCTGACCAGGAACAATAATGACAATATGGATGACAAAACACTGAAGTAAAGCATCATGGCTCTATCATGACAATCAAAAACTTAGGGAAAATGTAGAAAGCAGAATAGAATTAGAAAATCAATATTTTGCAACCATAATGTAAGAATTAGTTCAGTCAATAATTACCAATGGATTCCAAAGCCACTGGTAAATGGCCGCTGGAAAACAGAAAATTCACATGGTCTCTAAGCATCCCTGCACAGATTACACACAAAAAGAAAAACGTCCCTTTACAAGCGAGGGTTCCAGCCATCACCACCTCATCCAAGTGATGGAGCTTATCACCAACAAAGTAGGAAAAGCTGACATTATGACATCATCTACTTTGAAATGTTGCCAAAAACTACTTAAACCAAATCAAAGCATGAGGAAGCAATCAAACAAATTCAGAATGTGAGACTACTGGTCTGGGCTCTTCAAAAAAAAAATCTATGTCACAAATAACAAACAAAAAAAAGTCAGGGAACTATTTTAAATGAAAGATGAATGAGGCAAAACAACCAAATGCAATGTATGAACCTTGAAGGAATTCTGGATTGAAGTTTGGTATGAACTAGATATTCAGTGATAAACTCAGTTACTATTAACTTTGTATAATTATGGTGTAGTGGTTATGTAAAAAGAGTGTCCTTACTCTTAGAAGATATATGTTTCATTCATAATTTCCAAAACTTGGAAGCAACTAAGATGTCCTTTAGGAGGTAAATGGATAAACAAACACCCAGACAATGGAACACTGTTCAGTGCTAAAAAGAAATGAGCCATCAAGCCAGATAAAGACGTGGCGGAACCTTCAATGCATTTTGCTAAAAGAAGCCAATCTGAGAAGGCTGTGTGATTCCAATTCTCTGACATTCTAGAAAAGGCAAAACTAAGCAGACAGTAAGAAGACCAGTGGTTTCCAGAGGCTGTGGGAAGGTGAGAGAAGGGGAGATGAACAAGCAGAGCACAGAGGACGTTTAGGCCAGTGAAACTACTCTGTGTGATACTATCACGGCGGGTACGTGTTGTTCTCCATTTGTCAAAACCAACAGGACATGCAACACTGAGAGTGAACCCTAACGTCAACTGCAGATCTTTTCACAACAATACATTGCTATTGGTTCATCAGTGGCAACAAATATAATACACCAAAGAAGATGTTAACGAGAAGGGAGACTGAAGGTACAAGGGAGGGAATATGGGAACTTTCTGTTCAGTTTTTCTGTAAACCTAAAACTACTCTAACAAATAAAGTCTATTAATTAAAGAAAACAAAACCCTCGGAGGGGAGGGTTTGGCTGAAGGGAGGTGGGTAGTGAAGAAGGATAAAGTCTGCAATTGTTTTCCATTCTAGCTGTTTAGAGCTACTTGACTTTAAACATGTTCACATGGTACTTTAAATACGTTTCTGAAATTTATCAAAATGCAGTCAAACTGATGATGCCCCAGAAAAGCAGATGCTGTTTACTAAATCTGCCGAGCTGAGTCTGAGTCCTGCCATAACAAAGCACCACAGACTGGGCGGTTTAAACAACAGAAATGTAGGTTCTCACAGTTCTGGGGAATGGAAGGCTGAGATCAAGGAGCTGACAGGGTTGATTTCTGCAGAGATCTCTCTCCTTGGCTTGCGGACATCTTCCTTTTTGCTGTGACCTCACATGGCCCTTTTCTCTGTTTGAGCATCCCTAGTGTCTCTTGCTCTTCTTATGACGACACCAGTTCTATCAGATTAGGGCCCCACTCATGAACTCACTTAATCTTAATTATTCCCTTAAAGACCACATCTCTAAATAGTCACATCAGAGGTTAGGGCTTCAACATAAGAATTTGGAGTGTGGGGATGACATAATTCAGTGCATAACAGCCTTCAACTCCCTTCAATATAAAAAAGGAATAGTTAGAAGGCAAGCAGAATGCCTATAACACACCACTAAGACAGTGTGATCACAACAGAAACGGGAGCAGGGTTCCCATTTGGGTTCATAAAGGTGTGTTCAGATGCAGTGGGAGAGGCTCTGCTGCTGGCAATTGCTGGGTGATGGATAACCCCTCAACTTCAAATGTTCTTTTGTTCTCTTTGAAATTCGTTTTCTACTTGGTGCGCCTCTGGAGCACCTGGGTAATGCCACTTCGACTACACTATATGCATGTCCCTCAGTAGATGACAAGCCCCTTGGCTTTATTTTTTAAACACTTTTTGAGCCTTCTCAAATCAAATAGATCCCCAGTAAGATGATCAAACCAATGTTGCTTTTAAAAATATGCCTTATTAGTGTTTGAGAAGTGCTGAGAACTCAACTATACCACACACACACACCACCTCCCATATCTTTAAAGCCTGGTTTTTATTTCCTTATCTTTACCCTGGAGACGGCATCAAAGATCAGGTGTTTGCCTGAAGCAGTCCTGACGAGACCCCCTTTGAGCTCTGCAGCTACAGTGTCTGAAAGTCAAGCTGGTTACAACGGTTCGGGGGAAATACAAATTCAGGAGCTGCCTTGGGTGCAGGCATCAACTGTGCCCCAGCCCGCGACAGTAATTACCACAGAAGAACACTGAACATCCGTCCGGAAGGAGGCAACGTCAAATCGAGCAGGGTTCATTAGTACTGTGAAATGTTCCATTTGATTTAAATCAAGAGTTTGTACTTCCAACCCTTTGGGTAGTAGTTTATTTTTTTTAAAGGTTTTATTTATTTATTTTTAGATAGAAGGGAATAGAGGGAGAAAGAGATGCGGAGAAACATCAGTGTGTGGTTGCATCTCACATGGCCCCCCTGGGGACCTGGCCTGCAATCCAGGCATGTGCCCCAATTGGGAATCGAACCAGCGACCCTTTGGTTCGCAGCCCACGCTCAACCCACTGAGCTACGCCAGCCAGGGCATGGGTAGTAGTTTAAATGAATCTAATAACTGATAAATGGCCAATCTATGACCATGAACATAATTCAGATTAAAGCAGCTGAGCTCTTCCGGGAGATCTTGGGAAAAGCTGACACCATTTCCCTGGCTCGCTTGTTCATTCTAGATCCCATGTATGGAAAATCCCACCCAAATTCACTCTTCGCCACTGTAGGTTTCCCACACTCTGGCATTCTGGGGACAAAGACTTCTCTGGTTCCTGGTCTGGTTTCACAACTGCCTTAGACCCAAGGCCCCAAGAAATCCTGCGGACGACGCAGGCCAACAGGATGAGCTGGGCTCTTAGCTACAAGCAAGGAAGGCACACAGCAACAGAATAATCAAAAACGCGCGCTGGCTTAAGACGTGCCTGCCCTGGCTGAAAGCCCGGGGAGATGAAAGGCCCTGCACACAAGGACCCCTTGCCAGCACTAACTTATCAGCATCTGTGTTTGTTTAAAATATGTAGAGCGAGAGCGAAAGAGAGAGAGTGAGAGAGAGCAAAAGAGAGTGATTTTGTTTTCTCATAGAACATTCGGAGCCAATTTCAGCACCCAAATCTTCACAGGAAAACCTCATGGGGCTCCATGAGGTGCGAGAGGGTGTTAGGAGCAGAGTTTCCTGCCAGAACTGGAAATTCCAATGATAACTGACATTGGATGATTATTTTAAAGGGAAAGAGAAACTGCTATGCACTTGAGACGACATGGGTGATCACAGTAGTATTTATGCCAAGTGCTGGAAATTCAAGTACAATATATAAATGGGCTTCAGTGTTTTGCAAAATGGGGTCCGCTGACCAAAAGCAGCCCTTAGGGGCTCGTTAGAAATATACATTGTCTGCTCCCCCCAGACCTGCACTGGGGCCCAGCACTCGGGGGTCCACTTGGAGGTTTAATCCTCAGGGATTCTGATACACACTTAAGTTTGTGAACCACTGAGTTCCTTTAAAAGTCACAGCAAAAATAATCTCTAGCCTCAACCGTCTGTTTGTTTGTTCCCTATTGATTGCCCTTCCCAAGTGCAAGACACCCCCCACCCAGCTGCTGCCAGAGCTAGGAGAACACCTGCCTGTTGGCTAGGAGTTCTCGGGGTCAGTGTGCAAATCCAACCGCTTGCAGAGCCCTATGCTGCTGTTTGCAGGACAGTGGGAAGAAGGCTGAATGATTAAGGATTGCTCACTTGGTTCATCTCCAGCATCCAGTCCAGGGTCACTCAGTTGCAATACTAGTGACATTTGGGGCCCAGTGATTTGTTGCAATGGAGGCTGTCCTGTTCATTGTAGGGTGTTGAGCAGCATCCCTGACCTCTACCCACTAGCTGCCAGCAGCATGTCTTGCCCCCAGTTGTGGCAACCAAACTCTTAGGGTGGGGAGGAGGCAAAATCAGCCAGGTTGAGAAGTGCTGGATTAAACCGGAGTGTGCTGGCTCTGGAAATGTAAACTATGTCAGGAAGTAAAGCCTCTGGAGTCTATAAAGGCCTAAATTATACTTAGGAGACCAATGTCTCCACAACCACACCCCACACCTCCTATCCCCGGCCCATAAAGGAATGAACTGGGCAGACCACCAGAGACTCTAGCCTCCCCCAACACAGTCAACCTCTTCCTCCTACCAAGCTTCATAGACCATGGAATTTGGGGTACACCTCTGAGCCCAAAGAATGGCCCTGGGGGCATTTCTCTGCTCATGCCATCATGAACCTTTGATCTTTGCATGTGCTGCTTGCCTGGTCTGCATAAACACAAAGCAAAAGGAATATTGCTGCCACAGAGACAATACCATGGGGCCACCACGTCTCTTGGCTCTGTCATAATGTTTGTGTTGAAAACACGGACTTGTTTTGAACACATTGATAAATTAGGGAACGAATTGAGCATAATAGAACTTCACACTTGCTTCTGGTGATCTCATCCATGAGGTACTCCAGGTGGCTGCAGACAGCTGCACCCAGCTGGGCCCCAGGGCACAGGAATACACAAAATGCTCGGGAGCTGTGGCCCTTACAACATTCAGGCCCACGAGCCAACCTCGGGGTCTCTCACGGTGAAGTGACATATTGATTGTCATATTGATATATTTCTTAATCATTTAACGTGTCTAAAATGGTACTGCCATTTTTATTACCTTTCCATCTCTCTTTTTCTAATGTGTCACTGACAAAGTTTTTGAGTTTTGTGCCCCTAACTCTACTTTTTTCTCACAAGCCCTGTGCTTTTCATTGCTCATTTTGGCATATGATCAGCACCATGATTGTAAGGAATATATATGTCACATTACAGTAGAACCTTCTCGTTGAGCCAGGTGTCACCTGGGTAGTAGAAAAGCAGCCCCAAGCTCTCTCCTTTGCCTCCTTCCCTTTTTGGCTCTACCTACAGCCTCATGCCAGACAGCAGCACCACCTAGAAGCTTCTCCCACCTTCCTGCGCTGCACTAGTCCCAGCATTAAGTTCCCACAGCTCCCAGTCATTTTCTTCTCAATGCACCCACAAAAACATACCGCCACCCTCTACCAAGCGCTGGTCCTTGCGTGCCCTGAGGACTGAAACCACATCTCATTCATCTTGTTCTCTCAAGTCTGACCACAGTACACATTCCATCAACACTAGTCCAGCCACTCACCCACTGCGTGTCACCAGGCACTGCCGGAGCCCCAGTTTCCGGAAGATATCCACCACCGTCTCCATGGGCGTGTGGTCTGTGACCGTGAAAGGGCTGAGGTTTAGGACACGGCGCAGCTTCAGGGGTTGGGGGCTGTTGGCCGGCAGCTCGGGGGGCTCCTCCGTGAAGTACATGATGGAATTGCTCACAATGCCCTCCTGCCTCTGTCTGGCGTTCTCTAGAATAGGTAAGCAAAAGGATGAGCCACACCAAAATCCCTTGCTTAGCAACTGTCCCAACCCCAGACCCACAGGAACACATATCCTCCCAGCACCCACATCCTAGAATCCCACAGAAAAGGGGTTCAGGGGGCAAACTCCACATCCTTAACGAGGGGATTCAGCTAAACATCTGTGAAATCAGCCATTGCTGGGCTAGAGTCCCTGTGCTATGACCCAACCACTCACTGCCAAAGTCTTAAAACATGGGCCTAACCATGACGGCTCCTTTGGGGGAATGCATTGCTTCCCCCGAACTCCAGAGCACCCAGAAGGCCCAGAGCCCTCCACCCTCACCTTTCCAACACTTCTTCATTGTATATCATGGGCTGAAGTTTGACATGACAAGAGACCTCATTTAGCTGCCTAATGACCTTAATACATTGGTTTGGTTCTGTTTTTTTTTTTTTAACAAACTAACTCACAGTTGGCCCAAATGGCATTTTGAGTCCTGAAAGGAACAAGAAATTAATAGGGCCATCCCAGGCTCACAGCGCAGAAATGCAGCTCAATCCCAAATATGACCCTTGGGACCAAAGAAATACCCCTTAAAAAGTCGCATTTCCCTCCCCTTGGATCTCTATTCTTAAAAGGGGGCCATTTTGAGGATTTCTCAAAGAAATATAATAAAACTGCTATGGTAACAATTAGCCTATTTCTATCTATAGGCAAGGCCATGTGAAAGAGAGCCGAAGAAAAGTGGGGTAACAGGAACTCATTAGAATACAGCTTTATGCAGTACTAGAAACCCAGGCTATTTTAAGTCACACATGAAACAAATCCATCGGTCTCAAGATATTTCTCCAAGGCAATTTTCCTTCTGTTGGAATTTTAATCTTTCTTTTGGTTCATGGGAAAGGGTTAGGAAAAATGTACAGTGAGGCTTGCCTTAAAATGAATCCTGGTTTCTATAATACAGTTCTTGCTTTCTCAAAGACTACAATTCATCTATATTGTTCGAGCTGCCTGCTCTAAGGCCGTTAACTGCACAGAGCACTCTAATGGAGAACTGGCAGCATTCGGGGTCAGGCAGAGTTGGAAAAAGGGTTTCTGTTTAAAAGAGAAACAGAGGGCCCGCTGGGCAAATGCCTACACATTCTTTGGGTCAGGTTAAATCTAGTAGCCTCAAATGGGGTATGATTCAACCACAAATGCCAGACGACATTGAGGCACAACATGTTTTCAAATGGAGATGCTACATGACGCACACCACCCACTTCTCTCCTAAATCGAGATGGTTCTGTCCTGAGCACTCAGGTGGGAGGCAAGAGTCAACACATACTTATTGGCTCATTTTCATACATCAATTGACTCTCCAAAACTCCCACATAACAAGAACCTGATCTCTTTCAGTAATCAAGTAGAACATTAGAAATGGATCAAGCCACACACCTCAATCAGGCACTGATCACATGAATTTGCTGCACCCCTTATAAAATCAAATGCAACTCAGTACACTGTCAGTCCACTTGTTGAAATAAATGAGCTTCCATTTCCTTGGCAATCTACTGATTGGGTTAGAAGCCCTGATTCTAACAGCAGCTAATTCAGTGAATTCTTGCTCACCAGTGCATTCCCAGTGCCTGGACAATGCCTAGTATACAGCAGACACCAGACACATATTTGCCAAATGCATGCATGGACCAATCAATCAACAAGTGAGTGAGGAGTGAGTAAGCCTACTAAATGTTGGTGGACTTGGCTTTGCCTGTCATGTAGAACAGAGCCTATTGCACGTAGGAGGCATTAGGAATGAAAGCCCATGAGCTAGTCAATGCTGGACAAGGAATAAAACACAGCAGGTGGGGTCAGAGCCAGAGGTCTGATCTATGCTCCTTGCTATTCCAAGAGTGCCAACTGATGCTCTCTCCAGACGAGCTCTGCTAGGCCACTTCGAAACTCTATTAGAAAGACACATTAAAGCTTTGAACTCTGGGGGCGGAGGTCCTATGCACAGGCCAAAAGCTGGTGAACAGAAGAAGAACCAGCAAGAAAGCTCTGAGCATCTCTCCATTAGGGTGAACCACCCTCTCTCGGTTTGGATAAGAAATCTTCATTAGTCACCAAAACGCCTGTAGCAAACTCTAACATGTAAGTTCACAGAGGGTCACCCTCGAACTCTGGCTCCTAGGACTATCAGGGCACATGGTGGATACGCAAGAAATACGTCCTGTGTGAAAGGATACACTGACTCCTCTCCCAGGGAAAGATCTCGTGCTGTAAGAGACTCTCACACCCCAAACATTCGTGGGAGCCTGTGTTAGGAAATAAACCCCCCAAAACACCCAATTTTTGCACATGTAAAAGACAAGAAGGAAATGCACCAAATATTAACCATGGCCTTCTATGGCTTTGAGACTGTGGAGGCCTTTTTCTGTTTGCTATTTTACTTCTGACTTCCCCAATATTCTCTAAGTATGTATTATGTTCACTTTAAAAAATGTAGTAAACTTCATTTTTAATTGTTTTAAAGAACAAGTAGCTAAACTGTTTTTAATAAGGAAGTTTATTGTACATTGTATCAGAACTAGTATTAATGACCATGGCTTCCAAAAAATGATGTACATTTTAGGAGCACCTGCTAGGGTCATTTGACTTGACATTCCACTTTCTAGCACCAATATGATCATAATGCCAGGTGCAGAGAGGGTCAGGTGCTGATAAAGAAAGTGTTGATAAAGTGAATTTCACAAACTATGATAAGCCAAGAAATTTTAAAAGACTAAAATAATCACATATTCAGTAAGCTATTACGATGGCTTTAGAGCAATGGTTCTTGATTGGGAGCAATCTTGCCTACCCTCAGGGGACATTTAGCAATATCTGCAGACACTTTTGGTTGTCATAACTGGGGGATGGGCTTCCTACTCACATCTCCTGAGTAGAAAGCAGAGATTTTGCTCAACACCCTACAGTGTGCGGGACAACCCCTCTCAATAAACAATAATCCAACCCCAAATACCACCAGTTTTAAGGTTAAGAAATTCTACTTTAATTATGTTTTTAGGGTAGTAATACTCTAGCACCTTCCTCATTAAAAATGTGTCCCCAAAAACAGATGTAATTAACAAGAGAGATTAAAATGGAAAATAGGAAGCAGCTATAATGGTGGTCAGTACAAAAATGACGTGCTAACAAAGTAAAAAGTATTTAGAAGAGAAAGCAGATTATTTTATGATGTTATAGCTTACTAAGGCATGGAGAAGTCCCTCCATATATATGTTTTAGTGCCCAGTAGAAAGAAGCAGATAACACCACTGTCCTGGCAAGAAACCCCTTTACTCCTAAACAGCCCTTCTAACGGATCTGACATTCATCTTCTTATTCAGTCCTGCACGTAGATCCCTTTCTGCGAGTAAGCATCTTCCACATGCTGGAGCATCATCATTAAATCATCCACCAGACAAAAACATCAGAGTTCCCTTAACTCCTGCCCATAACTCTAACTTTCCATCCCTTTAATCATCCTTGTGGCTTCCCACGGAGTCCTCTCTCAACCAGTCCTCACTTAATTGCGGAACTCAAGACTCGGAAGAGGCCGAGCCCCGCTGAGCACGGAAAGAGCCTCCTGTTTGCAAATGGCACTGAGGGGTGAAGGCCCATGTACCAGGAATGTGAACAGGAGTCACATGTGGCCCTGATGCTAGTGTGTGATGGTAAAGAGGGCCACGCTTCCTAGATGGCGCCAGACAATTGTTCCGTAACAAAGACAACGGCCATGCTTGTCACAGGAGCAGCTGCTACAATTTTTAACACGACCTATAAGAAAAATCCTTATTGCCCTTATTTACCATGCTTTTCTTATCCAGACTATCTCAGACCTATCTATAATTTTTGCTCCTAATTCCCCTGAAAGTAGAATCTGCCTGGAATCATTACTAGCTAAATGCTGATGTCACATTTCCATATTCACAAAACGGCATATATAGGTCACAAATTTCTCCACCAGAATATAGAGTCTTCTATTTCCACAGAGCAGGAAAACAGCTTTTCTGATTGCTCAGAACGAAACACTCCTTGCCTTTTCATAAACCATGTAAATAGCAGCTTCTATACTGTCCTTGGTCTGATTGAAAGCGTATAGGTGTTATTTACACTGTGTGTTGCCTCTTCAGACATTCCAAACATAGCTTCTAGGGGAGCGCTCGGCTGGCAAGCTTAACTTTCGTCTCTAACTGGTTGATGACAATTGCTGCTTCCCACTTGATTACAGTAATGGCTTTCAGCAAAATTAGTAAACTGTCTCCTAGCAGGTGTGCCTGGAGCTACACAACAGGGAATGGATTCTATGACATTCATTACTTTATTTTTTTTAAATTTCAACCTTTGCTTAAAGGATTTTAGGGATTGAATACATTTTTTAAAGGTTGCTGATTACATTATTTTAAAACAAACCCAATCCTTCTTATACAGATTTTTAATTTGTTTTTTTATAAGGTGATATTTATGGATAAAAGGCACCTCCCTGTTAAGCAACAGGACCTATAAGAGAAGCCTCACTGAGCACTTAAGCACAAATGTGCTATCACATCTAAAGTAGACAATCAGTTATTGCTCTGTGACAGGTAAATATGTTTGAGCAATAACCTAAAATTACAGGATATAATTTATCTAAAGTTATTTTATAAAACCTTTGATAAACACACTTTAAAGATACCCCCAAAGCTATTTAACACATGAAGAGATTTGGGAATTCAAAGGGAGAGCCTAAGAGACAGTTAACAAAGGGCTGTCTAGTGGGGCGTTCTGCCTTCGTACCCACGAGTCCCACTGGCAAATTCCATAAGCACTCTGAAAGATGGAATATATAGTGAAATCACTGACTGCGCACCTCAGCCACATCACGGGCCCCAGCCTACGGTGAAATGCTCGGATGGGGTACAGGTCACAGGGCAGGCACGTGAGCAGGATGGCATTTGTGATTGCCATGTGTTGCAGACACACTCGGATGCTCCCTGCCCCACTGCATCAGGAGGTCCACTGGGACTCCAATGGAGCAAGCCCTCCGAGGCTCACTGTTCCTCCTGGCTGGGGCCTCCAACCATTCACACCCAGGCTTTGCTCTTTGGAATCCTTCTCTTCCTGTTCCCCTTCTAATGCAGTCATTGCTGAGATGATGGGGCCCGCAGGCATGCTTGTCTGGGCCACCTGTCTTCAGGATGTCCCACCTGGGCATGGTCCCCTCTCTCCCCTCCCATCTCAACAGCCTACCCCTCAGCCCAGCTGATTTTACTTAGCACGTGAGGAGGAAAAGCATCACACAGAACTGACATGACTTCTGCTCATTAACCCACGTGGGCCTTGAACTAGTGGAATGGGACATAATGTCATAAAATGAAGTAAAAGGCTTGTGTTGAGCCAAGGGAGGCACCCAAGGCAAACGACTCACCACCTCGGTAGTTAGCCTGCCTGAAAGTCTGTCTGACAGCAGCTCAGCCCAGGCCAGCCCCGCTTTCCCATAGCTTCCTTCTCAGCTTTGGCCAACAATGAATTCCATAAAAGGCAGCCACTGATGCTTGCCTAGCAGGACCGAGGCCCAGATAGCTGCTTGCAAACATGGCGGTCATCTTCCAGCTAAGCATGCCCTCTCAAGACACCTCTCCTCACAGTATGATGTGGGAACCAGCAGCACAGCATTAATGGGGAGCTTGGCAGAAATGCAGAGGCTCGGGCTCCACTGCAGCTCTACTGAATCAGAATCTGCACTTCAACCAGATCCCCAGGTGACACAAATATACATTCAAGTGTGGGATCCCCTGGCTGAAAGCCCTCTGACCTTTGTCCATTCTCTCCACCTTCTTTGAGAATGTGAGGGGTACAAAGGCTGCCATTTGTCTCTTTGTAGCACAAGAGCTTCCTTCTCTTTACTCACTTATTGCAAGAATCAGTTCCCTCCTCTGGGCAAATCCAATGAGGCGCTCAGAGTCCCTGGAGACCACCACGGGGAAGCCGTTGTAGTCGGTCTCTTTGATAAGCGTCTCCACATCCTCCACGGTCATGCTGTCCTGGGTGAGCACAGACAGCGGTGGCTCTCCCCGCCGAGGCCGCATGACATCAGTGGCCAGGGTGCGGTGAGTGAACTCATCCTTCACATCCAGAAATGGGTACCCATTTAAGTGGATGTGGGCCTCATAGATGCCTTCTTTCCCAAAGGCATCGGCCACCCACTTGCTGGTCACAGCTGCCGCCATCAGGGGTACAATGTACTCTAGACCACCTGTTAATTCAAACATGATGACCACCAATGACACTGTCATCCTGGTAACTCCACCTGTAAGTGAAGAGAGGAGTGAAATTCTGAAACTCAACCCCAGACACTCAGGAGGGCAGGAATTGTGGAAACTGACAAGTTGGTTGTAAATTCTCCCGACAGGCGAGTATCTAAAGAGACAGTCCAAGCCCGTTTCTTCTAAGGAGACAGTTCCACACGTTGCCCGTGGTCAGACCTCTGGAACTGCCACCAGGCTCTGTTAAATGCGGCCTCGCATCAGGGAGCCATGACTGACATGTGACTGCAGGGCTCTTCTGCAGTGAGGGATAACTTCTTTCTCTTGTCACCTAGGACCGCATGCCTTGCTTTTCGGTAAGTGGATCCTATGTGGGCTATGCAGGTGTCTGACTGAGCAAGTGTGAAACCTGGACCCCATAAGCTGCAAAACTAGAGACTCTTATGGGCTATAGACTGAAGAGGGACCCACCCTTGTGTCCTTTGGTATTCAAAGGGAGAATCCACACCAACTCCTAATCTTCCAGTGATCTTAAACCGGGGTTCGTTGACATCAGCACTAGAAACATTTGGGATCAGATCATTCTTTGTTGTGGGGGCTGTTCCGTGCACTATAGGATGTTTAGCATTATATATGGCCACCACCCACTAGATGTGAATAGGACTTCTACCCCCAGGTGTGACGGCCAAAAATGTCTCCTCTATGGTCCAGTGTCCCTGAGAGGCACATAGCCCCCAGTTCGAAACCGCTATTCTAGATGGTACAGCTGCCAGATGGTAGAGACTCCGTCGGCATCCACGAATCCCTGAATGATGACTAAGTGGAGAGAAACCCTCCACTAACTCACACTGTACACCCATACCCACACACAAGAGATGATTCTCATTATTTGTAGTAGTCGTGATCTATAAAGTCACCAGAAATACTGAATTGCCAGATTCTGAATCACTGCCCCAGGGGACACATAAGATTAGGGTTCTGTGAGCCTCTGCTCACAACATTTTTGTCAAAATCAAAATGAAACTTTATTTTATGTGTGTTTCTCTTCAGAGACATCTTATTTAATATCTGTGGCTGATTCTTTAATGTTGAACTCACAGCCAACAGCACTGTGTAATTTCTGCCTGAAGGAAGCTTCTATAGTACATGTATTTTCTCCTTAAGGCACATCCCAGGCTTCTCACCCTAAGAACCTCAGAGAGCACCTCAGTGCTATGGTTGGAGGCCATGGTAAACAGCAAATCATTAACAAAAAGCACAAAAATGCAAAACACATGGCAGGCACTAAATAGGTCATTAGAAGGACATTTGTGCACAATCTGAGAGCTGAACCAAGAGGGTAGACCTTTAGCTTGGTGAGCCTCCAATGGGGACGAACATGTGTGTCAGATAACTCCAATTTTCCACTGCTCTATGAGTGTCCAAGAGTGACTGTGAAAGTCCCACAGGTATTGATTTAGTGGTTATAAACAAATTTTAGTAAGTGGACAAATTCCCAATTACAGAATCCACAAATAATGGGGATCAACTGCCCATCATGGACCAGATGTAAGCCTTGGTATGTTGAGCCACTGAGATTTAGGGGGTTACTTGTCACAGCAGCACAACCTCTCCTATCCTGAGGATGCAAGTACTCGTGTATTCCTTTTGACCAGTCCTCTAACCAAGATTAGCCTCTGCGCTTGGTCTGTCTCAACTTTCCTTGCACCTCTCACCCCCACCTCATCCCAGCTCTGGCTGTACCTAGGCAGGCTGCCGCTCCCACCATTGCGTAAAGTCCTGGGGTGACACAGTCCGCTCCAGGCCTGCACCAGTTCCTGAAGATGATCCAGTCGTGGTGATGGTAAGCCAGCTGTTCCACGCCAATTCCCACCATCCTGCCTGCCATGGCTCCCACAGCCATGCTGGGGATGAAGAGGCCTGATGGGATCTTCAGGGAGCACATACAGAAAAGAAGCATGAGACAAGGTGTCCGGATCCCCCCTCCTCACTCCCAGTACACGCTATGCCCCCTCAACACGCTTGCATTTTGCTTCAGTCCTCATAGGAGGTGCAGCACTTCAAAGGAGGTCGGCTTGGAAAACGTGGGACGAGTGATTGCTCCTACTTAGTCTGTCCTATCTACCGTGACTTGGAGAAAATGCAATTTTACACTTTCATTTCCTGGCCTTCAAAAGCTGGCCTGGTTTGCCTGCTGTGGATTAAAGAATGATAAGCCCCACTGCAAACAGCATTCAAAGCAAGCATCTGTCACTTGAGATACTCACCACTTTCTTGCCCCCCTTGCGTGTCCTCCAAATTAGCTTTTAAAATTAAATGTCAAGCCACAGCATGAAAATGGAAAAGAAGGGCCCGCGACTGTTCACAGGTAGAATAAAGAAGCCGAAAGCGGCAATGCAGCTGCCTGGATCTTCCAAAAAGCTTTCAACGGCTCACTGCCCTCTTGAATACAGAGTGGTCAAACACTTTTCAGGGGCAGGGGGCAGGGCCCTTTTCCTGACAAAGTCCATTTCCCAAAAAGTACAGTGAATATTTTCAAGCCAGGTTAGCGGAAGCAAAGACACAGACTGTGTGAACGAAAAGATCTTGGTAATAATGTGCTTTCTATTTTGCTGTGTGAAAATACATTCTAATTTATCCAGTGATCAGACATGCGCTTCGGAACACGCATGAAGACTGCACATAAATGCAATGCTGCCTGGGAGCTGCATTTATGATCAGCCTGGACTGTCATCAATCTCAGGACAGAGGTGGGTCTTTAACCACATTCCAGGTGAGTCTGGACCCTTGAGAGTGATTTCTAGAATTTGGGACATTCCTGAGGAAATTGCTCCTTTCTAAGCTGCCCCTTATCCCATGGCCATTTAATCCCCTGTAACTTCAAACTCAACTTCTCCCAGTAGGCACCAGAAGATGTGGCTAGTGTCGTCCTGACACACAAAAATAAATCCCTTTGCTAGGAGAGGATGGATCAGAGACCGTTGTTTAAGAAAGTCCATCCAACCTTGTTCTCAGGGAAAAATTCAGGTTTCTGTTTGACCATTACACACTCAATGTAGACTCTATACATGGTTTCTAACACTTTTTAAAAAGAAGCAAATCAAAAAATAGCACACAGAAAGCAATGGTAATGGAAAACAATGGGGCTCTGGAGGAGTCTCAGTGTTCTGCTTCCGGTGTTGGATGCTGGATGCTGGTTACACAGGCGTGTTCTTCATGGATGTTCACCCAGCTGTGTACATCTCTATATGATCATTGTACTCTGAGCCTCGGCTTTTTCACTTGCAACACGCAATTAAAACCCCTATTTCATATGCTTGCTGTTCATCGAAAGCATAGTTTCTTATGGA